>PVKB01005205.1:0-106173 GCA_004027205.1 Ctenodactylus gundi
AGCACAGTTGTGACAATCAGAGGTTTGCAGCCATTTGTGCTTCACTGCATTGGAAGCCCCTCTCTACACAGTCCTGAATGGGGAGGCGTGCCACCAGACACAACCATCACCCTGCACTCCCCGAGCTCTCAGAGGGAGACCAGCACATGAGGAGAAGGACCTGAGGCTCACTGAGGGAAGTCACCACTGCTGGTGGGAATATGTGTCCACGTGCTTACTGATTCTCCTTCTGGTGTTTTCTAACAACTGAGCACCCTGTCCTGGTGCGGGCTCCTTAGCCCTCAGAACACTGCCCTCCTCCCACCAGCCAGGCTCCAGGCTGGCTGAAGGCCATTGTTTGACCAAGTTTGAGGATGATTCTCTTGACCTCTGAGGCTGCTGATTATGTGCTGTTCAAATGGAGTAATCAAGAGACAAGTTTAGGGCTGGAGGAATGGCATAGCAATTAAAGTACTTCCCTTGCAAGTGCAAAGCCCTGAGTTTGATTCCCCAGCACTATATACAGCTGGGAGTGATAGCACATGCCTATACTACCACCACTCAGGAGGCTAAGGCAGGAGGACTTCCACGAGTCCAAGGCCAATCTGGGCTACATAACAAATTCAGGATCAGCCTAAGCTATATTGTGAGATCCTGTCTCAAAAAACCAAAACAAAACAAAACAAATAAATCAGCCAAGTTCAGACAGGTCTCAGGTCACAATGGCCTCTTCTCCATTTGACGAGGGTTTTCCAGATAATGGGCTGTGTAGCAGTACTTAAAGGCACATCCTCGTGGACCTAAAAGATGGCCCTGTGTGTCAAGTGACAAAGGGAACCCATTTTTCCATGGACTTTCCTAAAATCTGAAGACTTCAAAGCATTTAATCATTCTGGAAGAAAGACTGTGACTCTAGGGCTGTGGAGAAAGCACAGCCCAGGCCAGGTGGTACTGGAATCGACAGACCTGGGAGACCTCAACGCAGTCATTCCGGCATCAGAGCCTAGTGACATGTCCCCGGGAGGACGTCAGGGGTTCAGGGAGTCAGAGACAGGGAAGTTGGCATGGCAACAGAGCATACAAAGTCATGCCTTATCTGAGCCTCAGTTTGTCTAGTTTATTTACTTTTCTCCCAAAAATTCATTGGCATTAATTTTACTCAATTAAAAGAGTTAGGAAAAAACAGTAAAATTTAAATAGCGGTGGAGAAACGGACTTTGCAACTGCCCCTAGCTGCTTCCAGGGAGTATCATGTCTCAGCAGAAGGTGTGTACTTCTGGGCTTCATGGCTTTAAAGCCCAATTATTCCATACATTTCAATAGTTTTAGACACATTGGGCCAATGTTCAGAAACCAATATGTTTTGTTTATTTATTCACTTATTTATTTTTGAGACAGGGTCTCGCTCTGCAGTCCAGGCTGGTTGTGAACTCACTATGAATCCCAGGCTTGCCTAGAACTCAGGGAAATCCTCCTGCCTCAGCCTCCAGAGTGCTGGGATTGTAGGCATGTGCCACCACACCCAGTTTTATGTGGTTCTGGGTAATCAAATTCAGGCCTGGAGCTTGGTAAACAACTGCTTCAACCTCCACATTATTCCTTCAGCCCCAACATGATAGTTTTCTATTTTAACATGTGCAGTTTGACCATTTTCATTTGAAGAAAAGCTTTAAAGTCAGTTTTAGCGATAAAGAACTGGTGGGGTGACTTCTGGGCAGCTCTGAAGAGAAAGTAACAAGTTGGGAAGTGATTTCTGCTTTATTGATTTTATACTATATAAGAGCGAACGCTGAGTAATATGCTAAGGTTCTGAGGAAAGAGGCTGTGGGTAACAGCACAGGGCCTATAGCTAGGGACGCTGGCAGGCGACTCAATGTCCTCATCGCTGCGGCCTTTCTGAAGAGACCAGGTGGCCTTGGGTGTCAGCCTGGATGAGGCAGGTGCAAGGCAGGGGTTCCCGACGTTCTGGGACATCACCACCTTCTAAGTCTGTTGTGGGCACCTGCAGCCCGGGACATGGCGCGCCAGGCCCGACTGCCCTCACTGTGTCAGGCTCCGAGCCACAGACAGTGCCTGCAACTCGCAGCTCTGGTATTTGTGCCTGTTTCATGGTGAGGGATTCTCAAGAGCTGTGGGGTGTTGATCAGCTTGTTCTCCCTGTGGGTTTCTTGTCCCTGATGAAACCGGTTGGATTTGTATCTGCAGCTGTTTGGGTGTCTTCTCCACAGTTCCTGGCCGCACCTGAATCTCCCCATACTTGGTCTGCTCCCAGGCTGACATGGACACCCGAAGAGTCAATGAGGAGTTGCACTCCCGGCTGGAAGAGAGCCAACGGCAATTCTGACACCCCAGAGCCAATATCTGGATGTGTGAGGCCACCATCTACAGCATGGCCAATGAACTGCAGAAATACAGTGAGTTCTGTGGGTTTCCATGAACACCTGTTTCCTCTCTGAGAAGTGAAATCTCTCCAAGCCTCAACAGTCATCATAATGAATTGTATCGTCCCGTGTCCCTGAAGAGTAGAAGTTGGGATTTCATTTCCATGTGGTGAGGGTTGGAAAACTGAGCCTCAAAACAAACTGTGTTTTTCCACTCCCTCCTAGTTTCCAGGGAGCTGTCAGGGGGTGGGATGACGGCCACCCCCCAGGTCCTGACTCCTGCTGCAGGGGTGGGTGGAGGTGTCTGCTTCTCTCAGGAGCAGCTTGGGCCACTTTCTTCAGTTCCCCTGTGTGCCCCATAAGACCCTGCTGACATGGGATGTCACTGTTGGCCTAGAGCTGGGGTCAGTGTCTTCCATTTTTATCAAGCTTCTGTTAAGGCTTCATTGGCAAAGCCCCGCATGGTTTATACTGGGGACACATGGTGACAGTGATCAGCATGTTTTTTTAAAGAGGCAAAGGAAGATTCTGCTCCTGACTAACACAGCGGCAGTCATGTGTCACCAGCCCTGCTTCCTGGGGTCAGGTTCCTTTTGGGAACCCAGAGGAGCTGTGTGATTCCCTGGGGTATACAAAGGACAGCATTTCTGGGATGGAAAGCTTCTATAGTACCCATCATCTATCCCTCCTTCAGTTGGTGAACCCTTGGGGACAAGTACAGGCAGCAGATTCAGTTGACCTTGAGGCCCTGAGCACAGGGACATGAGGATGGAGCAAATAGCACTGTGTGGGGGCTGCCAGGCACTGTGACCCCATGCCGCACCAACCCTGGCCATCTCTTCTGCCATCATCCTGGCAGCCGACCCCAGTGCCCATCCCACGAGAATGTCAGGGACTGAGTCAAAAAGGGACACAGGCCCGGCAGCAATGGCAGCAGGGGCAGAAGAAGTCATGCCATGTTTGAGCCGCAAGTGGCCTCATTTGCTTATTCTTTTTTCCCCAAATTTCTACTTGCAAAATTTTGTTCAGTTAAAAGGGACTTAGAAGCTGGACATGGTAGTGCATGCTTATAATCACAGCACTCAGGAGGCTGAGGCAGGAGGATTGCCTTGATATCTAGGCCAGCTGGGCTACATAGTGAGTTCAGGACCAGCCCAGACTACAGCAGGAGACCCTGTCTCAAAAAATAAAAGGGACTTTGAGAAAAACAATAAAAATTAAGCCCTGTAAAAAAGTCAAGACCATCACGTCAGGAATGGGCAACTGTGTTTCCTTGATATCTTCCCACAGAGAAAGCGGGTAATCTCAGGTAATACTTCTGAAGCTGATGAAGACGAGCGTTGTCTTGAGCCCTGTGAAGGATGCTATGTGTGGGTGATGGTGGTGTCCAGGTCTAGCCTCTAGGCCAGGACTCCTGTCCTCTCTGCACCTCAGGGTTTCTCACTGTCTCTTGGGTCCATACTAGGACCTGCTTCTTGGACATGCCAGGAAACAGGAGTCAGTTCTAGTTGGAGTCTCACAGCAGAGGCCATCATGGAGGAAACCCTAAAAGCCGTGGTGTCTCTCCCTTCTCAAGTGGTGCATATATTGTCCTTGCTGAGCCTCCACTGTCACACCCTTCTCACTCAGGCCTTATAAACATTTCCAGATATGATTTTTTAAAAAATCTTAGCTGGGCCCAATGGTGCAGACCTATAATATAAGCATTCTGGGAGACTGAGTCAGGAGAATTGCAAGTTGGAGCCTGGCTTGGGCAACCTGGTAGTTTGGTGAGACACTGTCTCACAATCCAGAATAAAATACAAATGGACTGTGGATGGAGTGCAGGCCCTTATTTCATTTTGTACCCTGATAACCCTGTTTCTTCCTGGAATCCCAGTGCCACAGAACTTCTGGCCCTGATGCAAGAATAGGAGCCAGCCCTGCTTCGCACCCAGCCCCACATCAGACTTGGGTGGAGGCAAGGCCAGGTACTTCAAAGTCCTGGGTTTAGACGCAGCCCTCGGGATGCGAGTTCTGACTCTGCCTCACACGAGTTGAAGCACACAGTACGGAGGCACCTTTCAGCCCCTCTTTGTCTCTAACTGGGAATGCAGCAGAGGCATCTGCTTAAGACAGTGGAAGACAAAACTACGGAATGCCTCCCTGGAGCCCGGCACTGAGGGCCCACGTGTCCTCGGGATGGTGAGAGCTCCTCTCCCGCAGGCAGCACCCACAGCGGCATACCCAACAGCTCACTGAGGCAGAGGCATCTTCCTCCGAGAGTGTCAAGGTCAGAGATATCATCACATCTGTGCTGGGGAAGGAGTAGCCACAGGCGGAGGGGAAGGAGGCACAGCAACTGTGGAGGAGAAGCTGCTGTGAGGGGTCCCTGTGGGTGGGGTGGGGGGCCAGCCCACTGGTGAGGGCCAAGAGTCTCATTTGTACTTTGTAAAAACACACTGAGCTCAATTCCCCTCCGTAGATAACTGAGCAAACTACAGTGAACACCTGTGTGACTGTGGTGTGGCCCCACCTTCGGGATGGGGACTCACCACCCCTCTGGGCCTTCCTCCCCACTGTTCCTGCCAGGGAAGGCTTGCCACCCTGTCATCCACAGGAGCCATGTCCTCCTGGGCCTGTCATGCTCTGGTTCCTTCATCTCCTCCTCTGAACCCCACTGTGTCTACGCTTTTTTTCTGGGTGAGGTTTATGTCTCAGGCCTGCACAAGACACTGTGTGGGGTGCTCAGAAAACAGGGGCAAGTGCTGGGGTCAGAGCTCAGCAGTTAGGGCTTGCCTAGCAAGCAGAAGGCCCTGGGTTTGATGCCCGGCACCACATATACCGGACATGGTGGTGCAAACCTGTAATCCCAGCACTCAGGAGGCAGAGGTAAGAGGACTGCTATGCACTCAAGGTTAGTCTGGACTATATAGTAAGCTCAGGACTGGCATGGACTATAGAGCGAGACCTTGTCTCAAAAGAAAGATGGTTCCATAGGGCATTCTACAACATCCAAACACACGAGGCTTTTAGGGTACATTTTAGATCCAAACCATAACATTCCACCTCTGGCCCCCAAAACACTCACATCCACCTCCTTACACAAAATGTAGCTAGTCTTTCTCTAACAGCGGCCAAATTCTTAACAGATCAAGCACTACTAAAAAGTCCAAGGCCTGTAGGAATAGGTCAGTGGTTAGAGCGCTTGTCTAGGAAACTCAAGGCCCTGAGTTCAATTCCCCAACATCACATAAGCTGGGCATGGTGGCACATGCCTGTAATACCAGCACTCAGGAGCCTGAGGCGGGGTGATTGCCATGTGGACTACAGAGGAAGACCCTGTCTCAAGAAAAAATAAATAAGAAGAAAAGAAAACAGGGTCATGCTAACATTTAAAAAAATCATTACAGTAAAGACACAGCCATGGATTCCTATCAGAATACCCCCAATCACATCCAAGACACTTATCTCATCACTCTTGCAGATTTATGAAGCAGCTCTGGGAGTCCTGGCCCATTAGTGTCTTTAGTGGCGCTGTCACAAGATCTCCCTGTGCTGAATCAAATCAAAATGTTGACCTTTCATGGTCATTCTGTCTTTGAGGAAGAGCCTCAGAGATTCTCAGTGCTGGTTCCAGTGAAAAAGGCAGGTGAGGACACAATGCCACGTTTTTACAATCCTGCCTTTACCTTCACAGCACTGGGCAGCCTCCTTCACTCTGTGTGTGTGTGTGTGTGTGTGTGTGTGTGTGTGTGTAATTATAGAGACATTCAGAACTTCTCCAGAAAGTAAGAAGAAAAAGGGTGTGATTGCCTTTCAAATGAAGAGGAGGAGGCATTTGAGGGGGATTTATACCAAGGTGTATTTTTCTGTAATAAGCGGTTTATTTAAACATTCACTGTACAGGTTGAGCATCCTTTTCAGGCCCCTGTTGCCATAGGAACGCTCAAGGCCTAAGATGGAACTAAAGTGCATCTTCAGGAGGGCACTGGAGGATAGCTGACTCTGAGTTCAGAAGAGTAGATGAGGGGAGGTCTGGGATCTTATACGGGCCTTTTCCTGGCAGAGGCCTTTACTCTGTTTTCTTTCTGTCCTTTACCATGGACAGGTCGTATGCATGTGACTGAACACTTCTGGCTCCTAGGGCTCCTCTCCCACAATCCCTGTCGTCACCTGCACTGTCTCCTGGGAGCTCTGCATATTCCCTTGTGCTTTCTCCTTCCAGGGAAGCCACACTTCTCCTCCTCCAAGATTGGAACCCGGAGCTGTCCCAGCTCAGACTGACATTACAGCACCTACAAGACCTCTACACCCAGGCTGACCCTGATGCTGACCTTGCCTTGGGTACTATGTTTTTAAATGAAGAACTGCCTCTTGGGGCTGGAGTAATGGCACAGCAGTTAAAGCACTTGCCTAGCAAGTATAAGGTCCTGAGTTCAATTCCCCAGCACCGCATAAAGCTGGGCATGGTGGCACACGCCTGTAATTAGGCTGAGACAGGAGGATTGCCGTGAGTCCAAGACTAGCCGGGACTACATAGTGAGTTTAGGACCAGCCTGGGCCACAGAGCAAGACCCTCTCTCCAAAAAAAAAAAAAAAAAAAGAGCTGCCACTTATCCGAAGACTTATCTGAAACATGCTTTGGTATATAACTAGTCAATGAAGAAACTGGGGATATGACCACCCACAGGGAACTCTAGATCATGTAACAGCTTGGCTGAGGTCAGACTCTTGGACAAAGGCTGTGATGAAGCCTGTGTCCACCCAGTGTATCCTTAGAAACACAAAGCTGGGCCTGGTGGTGCAGGCCTGTTATCCCCACACTCCAGGAGGCTGAGGCAGGGGGACTGCAAGTTTGAGCCCAAGCTGAGCAACTTAGTGACAGCGAGACTCTGTCTCAAAAAAAAAAAAAAAAAAAAAAAGGTTTGGGATATAGTTTGGTGCAGAGGCCCGGGTTCAATTCCTAGTACCAGGAATAATTGTTTTTTAAAAAAGGGGGACTAAGTACACAGCTTCCCTTCCCCCACCAATGGCTACTACAATTGGCATTAAAGAAAATGGATGTGCCCCATGGTGGTGTGCAGCTGCCTCCAGTCGTGGAGGACCTGTTTTTGTTTTGTTTTTGTTTGTTTGTTTGTTTGTTGTTGTTTGGTCTGTTTGTTTCTTTGGTTGGCTGGCTCAGGCTTTTTTGTCTGTTCTGCAGTGCTGGGGATTGAACACTTGAGCCTGTGCTCTGAGCTACACCCCTAGCCCCTTTTTATTGTTTATGATTCATTTGAAACAGGGTCTCACTAAGTTGCTAGGTTTCCCAGGCTTTGCTCTTGCTACCTCCCAAAGTGCTGGAATTATAGGCCTGCCCCACTGGGCCTGGCGGCGGTGGGACTGCTTTTAGCAGTGACACGGAGGTCTGCAAGTTTACAGAGGACCTGGTGGCCCAGGCAGGAGTGGAGAAGCTGGACTCAGGACTCACGTCCCCTGCCACAGTGCAGGTGCTGGCTGCGTAGCTGCTCTCTGAGATGACTGCAAGCCAAATGCCCGCATCTGGGCGACCTGGCCCTGCAGAGTGGCACCACTGTCTTCTCATCCCTCTAGCTGTGTAGTGGAGCTATGAAGACAGGATGCGGGAGCGCCCCGCCTGGCACCTGGGCCTGTTAAAGGCACTTACTCACGACCTTCATTTTGGCAGAAGCAGTCGTGGTGAACCCGCCTCTATCTCTGATTTCAGAACCGGAGTCTCCTCACTCTTTCTCTCCCCTGGTTAGTCCAGCTAAAGTTTCCAAACTTGGCAGTGATACTTGCAGAGAACCCACTTTTGGTTTCTTTGATTTTTCTCCACTGTTTTTCTAGCTCCAATTTCACTTACTTTTGCACTGGTCCTTTAGTTTTCTTTTGCTCACACTTCAGTTTTGTCTTCTTTTCCTAGCTTCGTAAAGTGGAAATTCAGATTGAGATCTCTTTTTTTCTTTAATCTAGGAATCTAGAGCTGGAAAGCTCCCTCTAGATACCATTTGTGGCATCCCCTAAGTTCTGGCAGCTCTTGTTGTCATTCATCTTGGCATTTTCTAGTGTGCTTTTTGGTATCTTTCTAGCCTATTGGGTCTTTTGAAATGTTATTTATAACTGAAAGCAATACAAAAACAAGAGAGCTGAATCCTGCTCCTATTTAGAACATTAGCATAAGATCTAAATACTAATTGAATAACTAAATGAATAAAGATAGTAGCACTATCAAAAATGTTATTTATGAAAAAATTAGAAATGTTATTTATGGGACAGGGGATGTTACCCAGGGATTAGAGTGCTTGCCTAGTGTGCACAATGCCCTGGGCTTGTTTGCCCAGTACCACATAAAGATTACCCAGGTGTGATGAGGCACACATGTAATCCCACATTTGGGAGGCTGAGGCAGGATTGCCATGTGTGTGAGGTCAGCCTGGATTACATAGTGAGCTAAGGACCACCCTTGATATGAGTGAGACCCCCATATCAGAAAGAAAGAAAGAGAAAAAGGAAGGGAGAAGAAATAATATTTAATTTTACCTGGTTGTGAATTCTTCAAGTTACTTTTTTTGGGGGGACAGGGTCTTGCACTGTAGCCCAGACTGGCTCTGAGCTCACTATGTAGCCCAGATTGGCCTCAAACTCACAGCAATCCTCCTGTCTCAGCCTCCTGGGTGCTAGGATTACACAGGTGTGTGCCAACACAGCCAGCTATGTGGTGCTGGGGAATCAAACTCAGTTACTTAGCACTTGCTAGGCAAGCACTTTAACCGCTGAGCTATTCCTCTAGCCCCAAGTTACCTTCTTTGAAAGATAATTATTTCATTGTGTTATGTCAGACAATGTACTTTGTATGGCTTTGGTCTCTTAAAATTTATGAAGGCATTTTTCATGGTCTCTTATGTTCTATCTTGTGTAGCATTCAATGGGAACACTACTTAGGAAGCAGGTGTTTTGTTACTGTTAAGTATGAAACATAGTGACACTTGAAAAAGAACTCTGTGGCAAACCTTTTGGCAAAGTAGACTTACTTTGTAAAAGTGTGACTCAGTTATTATAATGCCAGATTTTTAAATGCACTTCTATACAGTTATATTTTAAACATTACTTTAGGCAATGTGTTTGGAGCTTAGAAAGAATAAAATATATATGAACTAGTAATTTTTTGAGACAGGGTCTTGCTCTGTAGTCCAATAGTCTGTGGTAGTCCAGACTGAGCTATGCACCCACACTGGCCTTAAATTCACAGCAATCATCCTGTCTGAGCCTCCCGAGTGCTGGGATTATAGTCGTGGGCCACCATGCCCAGTTTATGTGGTGCTAGGGAATTGAATGCAGGGCCGTATGCTTGCTGGGCAAGCACTCTAACTTCTGTGCTATTACTCCAATCCATGTACCAGTATTTTATCTTCTAGGTGAACGATTCATTAGTCTAAATAGTGGGGTTTTGTTTTTTTGTGTTTTTGTTTTTTGAGACAGGGTCTCACTCTGTAGTCCTTGCTGGTCCTGAATTCACCACGTAACCCAGACTTGCCTCAAACTCATACCATCCTCTGGTTTCAGCCTCTGGAGTGCTGGGATTACTGGTATCTACCACCATGCCCAGCTAATCTTTATATGGTACTGAGGCATAAGCTCTTGGTCTTTTGGTCCATGCTAGATGCTCTCACAGGCTGGTGGTCACATGCCTGCGTTGGGGAAAAGCCCACAGGAGAAGGATGAGGCCTCTGTTGTGGGTTTTATTTTTACTTTTGCTTTTAATCTAATTTAAAACTGGAATCAGAAACCAGCAGTTTGACAGTAAGCAAGTCAGCATTTACACACACACACACACACACACACACACACACACACACACACACACTCACACACACACACTCATAAGCCATGATACCGTTTCTACTGAGTGCCAAGCCTTGTCCAGAACCGCACTAGGTCCGAGCGATGCCCCCCTCCATTCTCCTTTTATCCAAACTCAAAGCAGGGCTGTTTTTAAGTGCAGAGATTGTGAACCAAGGCTCCTGAGCCGGTCAAACCCGGCCGCTCCCCGCGACCCCGCCCGGGCAGCCGACACCCCTCGCCATGGGCAGGGCCTCGGTCCCTCTCGGCCAGCAGGCCCTCGGCCCGGCCCCGGCCGCCGCGCTCGCACAAAGGCCGCCGGCGCAGGCGCAGCCCCGGCCCGCGGCCCCCATGGCCGCCGCCCGCCGCCCGCGCCACCTGGCGCCGCTGCGGCCCCGCGCCCGGTGCGGAGCCGGTACGACCCGCGCCCGCGCTCCCTCGAGCCCGCGTCGCCCGGGCGCCGCCGCTCCGGGCCCTGGCGCCCTCGGCCTCCCTCGGCCTCCCGCGTCCTCTCGCGCGCCGCGTCCCCCACCCCGCTCCGGGCCGGCGACCCCACAGACCTGTCCCGCGTCGCGTCCGGGCGGTGGTCCGGCAAGGCCCCGCAGGGCGGGCGGGACGAGCCGTCCAGGCCCTCCGCCCACCCCGCCCCGCGCCCCCTGCCGCCGCAGCCTCGGTGTTTGCAGGTTTGGAATGTTCCAGATCTGTAATGTCGTCCCAGCAATGGTGGAAGCCCTCTCCAAACTTCTGCCAGAGCCTCTAACGAAAAGTTGTCCAGCCTGCAGCCCGCTGTTTCCTTGTCCTTGACTTTTTTAATTGGAAAAAATTTGGGCTGGGGTGTCGCTCAGGGGTTAAAGCGCTTGCCTAGCAAGCGCAAGTCTTTGATTCCCCAGCACCACATAAAGTGGGTGTGGTGACACACGACCTGTAATTCCCAGCCCTGGTGAGGCTGGGGCAGGAGGACTGTTAGGAGTTCAAGGCCAACCTGGGCTCTGTAGTGAGTTAGGACCAGCCTGGACTACAATGTCTCAAAAAAAAAAAAAGAAAAAAATTATAATAAAAAACATATTACCACGAGTTCCCCCTCGGAATGCTCCCCACCTGCTTCCAATCACCGGCGGTATTCCGTGCCCCTCCCTGAAGTGGCTCTGGACTTCCTCTTTCCGGGGTGTTATGGTTTGGTTCTGGAGTGTCCCCCAAAGTCTCACATATTTGGACACGGACTCTATGGCCTCTGCCTGCTAGGGGGAGGGCCTAGCTGGAAGGGGCAGATCCTTAGGGCTTGACCCAGAAGGAGTGGGCCCCTCCAAGGGCCTGTCCACCTGGACAGGTGCGCGCCAGCTCACTTCCTTGCCCACTGAGCTAAAAGCCTTTCCTCCCTAAGTCTCGGATTTGGTGTATTGTGTCTCAGCGACAACAAAGTTAAGACATTGATTGTTTTCAGTTGTGCTGTCCTGTCTGTCTCAATATCTGGAATCAATTCAAAGCATTGACATTTCAGGGTCATTTTGATTTGGGAGAAGAACCAGAAATTGCATGGTGTCAGATCCGGTGACTAAGGTGGATGAAGACACACTGCCACGTTTTTTACAAGCCTGCCTTTCTATCAGAGGGTGCCCGGCAGCAACCTTCGTCATGCCTGTGATTTTTTAAAAAAATGTTATATTAGGGCTGGAGGAATAGCTTAGTGGTTAAACTGCTTGCCTAGCAAGCACAGGTCTCGAGTTCAGTTCCCCAGCTCGCTATAAAGCTGGCCATGCCTGGAATCCCAGCATTTGGAGGCTGAGGCAGGAGGATTGCCATAAATTCCAAGGTCAGCCTTGGTTCCATAGTGAATTCAGGACCAGCCTGGACTACAAGACCCTGTCTCAAAAAAAAAAAAAATGTTATAATGAAAAAATGTTGAAAAGAAAGTTTTAGTACTTTTTTACCATACATTTTGTATGTGGCCCAAGAATGTTCCTCTTTGCTCAAGAAATAAAGTCAAAATAAAATTTAAAAGGACAAAGAAGCTGTGCCTCTGTTCTAATGTCATCTTCAAATCTGCTTTGCTGGTCTAAACTTTTGTAGGAGGACCCATTTGTGCAGTCTTCATCGGATGAGGCCCCAGTAGCAAGCAGTCTCATGCTGCTGAGCCCATGGCTTCCCAGCACCAGAGAGCAGCAGCCAAGCTCTAAACAGAACTTCACTGGCATCTTTCATGGGGTACTGTTGAACTGACCCAACCTGTGGCTGGGATGGGGCAGATAGGCCGAGAGGTCCCAGCTCTGGCCCTGGGTGAGGTGCCTCTTGGCTCCTGGGGGTCATGTGTCCTGTACCTGCCCCACAGGCTTTTAGAGCTGTCAGCACCCTGTGCCTACCCTTTCCTGCCACAATGATCTTGGACAGCCCTCTGTGGGCAGAGTTCTCATCTTACTCTCCACAGGGAAGTGGAGTGGGGAGGACAGTCAGGCCACCTAAGGACTCAGACAGGCCATCCCGCTCAGGAGCTGGAGCTAAGAGATGTCTCCAGATTGATGTCACAGCCTTTTTAGCTGTCATTTGAATTCTTGCAGCTCCAGCAGATCCCCTGGAGTTACCAGGCAAGAGTAGGTTTGGCCCATGTGGGGTCCGGCACCGATCCATGGAACCCCTGGTGCCCTCACCAGGCAGTGGCAGGCCCAGGGTGCCCTGAGGGAGGTGGGAACCTCACTGCTGGCTGTGCTGAGCAGAAGCCTGGGGAAGCAGAAGCAGAAGCCTAGTGCCCAGTGCCCAGCTCAGACCTAGAGGCCCTCTTTGTTCTGTTCCTTCTAAAGAACAAATGTTTTCCATTCCCCATGACCCTCACGTGGCTGAGCACCTGCCCACCAGCTGCACCGACCTCTACATGTACTTGAGCCACAGACATCAGATCATCTCCAGTGGGTTGGTGAGGAGCAGGGGGTGCGCGCGAGCCGAGTCCCTGCCCATGCTGAGCCTACGCCTCCCTCCCCTGGGGAAGGGGTGTTGTGTGCCATCCGGTGTTTGTCCTGCCCAACTCTCTGCTAGGACCGTTGACACCAGAGCAGCGTCTCCTTTAGCGAAGGTTGTAGCCACTCTTGGCTTCTCAGTTGTCTAAGTGGTGGCGCTGCTGTGCCTCAGGCCTAGTTGGTGAGCCAGGGTGGGGACCCAAACTGCAGGCCTGGACTGTGGAGAGCAGCTAGTGGGTAATTCGTGGGGAGGTGGGGCTCCAGGGAGAGTGAGATGACCCCTGGTTGGTCTTTGCTCCAGTGCAGTGGCCAGCTACAGGAAAGAAAGGGGAGGGAGAGGATGTGCAGGGCCCTGTGTGGGTACAGAGTACCCGGGACAGGCTGGGTGTAGAGGGAAGGAGTCCAGGTGACTGCTCAGCCTGAGTAAAGACTGTGTCTCCCCAACCCTCAGCTCTCTTTCCTCTACTTATGGCCCAAATCTGGCCCAAGGGCTGCTACGGTTGCTTCCCCTTGGCCAGCCAGAGAGCCTGGTTCCTCATGCTGCTTTTGCCACAGGGAAGTAGGGTGGGGAGGACATAGCCAGGCCACCAAGGACACTGACAGGCCATCCAGCTCAGGAGCAGCACCTTGCAGGTCCCCCTCTGGCTCTACCTCCTCTCTGTCCCAACACCCACAGTCCCGCCAGTGCTGTGTTTTTGCAGCTGAAGGTACCGTCCCTACCTGGCTGATTCTCTTCACCTGTCCTGCACTGTAACAGTCTGGCCCTGGGTTCTGAGGGTGTGTTTATTCTCTAATGTCACTTGTGCTTTGGCAAGGCCTTATGATGGGGCTGTGCGGTGGGCATCTGGAGATATCGTGACTGTTAAGGAAATTGGCACAGAACACTCGGCACCAGTCTCTCACTCCCTGCCTCTCCTGGCCACCTTCCTTATCCCTAGGACACAATCATGACACTGGCAAATTGAGGCAGATTTATTTTGGCTCAGTTTCAGTCTGTGGTCAGCAGAAAGGGTGATACGAGGGGCCTGGCGGAGAAGAGCTGCCCCCTGCATGGTGGCCAGGATGCAGAGAGGGCAGCACTGGGGAGGGAGGCCCACCTGCCCAGTCACGTCCCAGTGACCTACCTCCAGCAAGCGCAGAAACTCACTCATGGAGGAGTCCAATGATGAACACAGCACCCTCCTGATCCAGTCACCTTCCACACCCAGGAGACCTTGGGGACATTTAGAACTAAACCATCACACTCCCCTTACCTTCTGTCCGGAGGTCACTGACACTGCTCCCTGTCAAGAGCCCTTTACAGGGCACAGGGGAAAGCACACTACTTCAGGTTGTGTGTGGGGACAGACTTGGGGGAGGGACATAGCAAGGCCAAGCCCAGGTGCATCACGTGCAACAGCCCACAGCTTTCCTCCAAGGAAGGCTTCCTGTTTGAGAAGACGCAGGTAGGGCTGGTCAAGGACTCCCTGGAAGAGTCGGAGCCTTTCTCCATGACCTTGGCTACGCCCCTCCACTTCATTTCTGGAAGCTATGGCCAGCCATCGTGGAGGCCAGCGGGATGGTTTAGTAGAGCTGCCCGGAGTAAGACACCTGCCTAGGGGTCTCTGGCTGAGCTGGAGCCCTGTGTCTGCAGGCCTTGGGGCTCCCGGTCATCCTCTGGTTTTGCTATCCCTTGGTGCCAACCCTTGACACCGCCACCACCCCTGTAACTCCTGAGGCTCATATCCCATGTTTGGGACCCTGGGGAAGTCCCCCTCAGTTCCTAGTGGCAGCTGTGGCACACAGGTTCTGGCCCCATGAGCCAAGGCACTGGCAGAAAGTCACTGCTCACCTTGGCCATTGTAAGCTGCAGCATGACCATGTCCACCCCCTTCCTTTTGCAAGGACAAGGACAAGTGTCCTGAGACACGGATCCTGAGGCCCAGTTTGCGCAGACTTTAGCTATCCTGACTAGTGAGAAGGAGCCAGAGGGGGTCACCCTGGGCTGTGCAGGGGAGCACACAGGCTCCTTCGACCACCTCTACCTTGGGTTTACACGGAGGTGCTTAAGTCATGTCCAGGTGGCCCTGGTGTGCCCTGTCAGAACACAGGCTGGAAAGGCCCCTCTTATGCCACAGAGCACCTGGGTTTGTCTCCCAGAAATTCTCCCACTAGCACTTTCATCTACTTTGTAATCCTGAGACTGTACAACTTGGCTGGCATTAGCAGCTGTTGGGGACAGGAGACCTTGCCCCATTTACCTGCTGGGGTCACTTGGCCATCCCCTTTGCCTTGGTGGTCTGCTGTGACTGATAAAGGCCAAAGGGTTAACTCGCTTTGGAACTCTGCAGGCCCTTGGCCCTGGCATCCACTGGTCTCACACCTGAGGAGTACTGGGTTCCTTGTCTTACTACAAAGTGCCAAACCCAGTCTGTGGAGGTGAAACACCTGTGCAAACACTCCTGCCTGCAGCTCAGCCTATTTGCAGAGGCCCCGGCACCTCCCCACTTTATGACTAAACCCCCTTTGAGGACAAACATCACATGCTTCTGAAAACAGAAACTGGACAATGATCGCTTCCCAGAAAAACCTTCACACATGGATTTTAGGATGGGGCAATTCATTCACAGATGCCAGGGCACCAGCAGGGCAGGACAGACTCCTTGCTGTGTCTGCTTTGGGGCTAGAGAAGGTGAGTCAGGTTCCCCTGTGGAGAGCACTACATTTGAGCCCACCTTGGACCAGACTCCATACAGCCAGGGGCTGACACTGCCCAAGGCTCTAAACTGTTCACACTTAGGATTGAGAAGAACCCCCAATCTCTCTCTTTTTTGAGGCAGGGTCTTGCTTGTAGTACAGGTTGGTTCTGAACTCACTATGTAGCCCAGGCAGGCCTCAAATTCTGGTAATCCTCTTGTCTCAGCTTCCCAAGAGCTGGGATTATACACATGTACCACCACACCTGGCTTACGTGGTGCTGGGGAATTGAATTCACGGCCTTGCACTTGCTAGGCACACACTTTAACCACTGCTATTCTTCCAGTGCTCTGCCCTCCAATCTCTTCTTACCTCTTCTTTTTCCTCCCAGCCTCTACTTGATGCCCAGGTCCATGATCTGCTGAGTAACAGCTACCTCCCCGCAACGTGAGGGGTTCCGAGGAGGAGCCCTGGGTCCTGGACTTCCACTTCCCTCACTGCATATCCCCACTGGAATCACAATACGGACACAACTACTTCAACAAGTCCTTTTTTTCTGAAACAAGGTCTCACTCTTTAGTCCAGGATGGTTCTGAATTCACTATGTAGCCCAGGCTGGCCTCAAACTCACGGGAATCCTCCTGCCTCGGCCTCAGGAGTGCTAGGATTATAGGTTTACCACTCCTAGCTTATGTGGTACTGGGGAATTGAGCTCAGGGCCTTCTGCTTGCTAGGCAAGTGCTCTAATAACAACACTATGCCACTAGTCCCCAGGCAAATTTTTTCTTTCTTTCTTTCTTTTTATTTAACCTATCACTGTCCGAAAGGGTCGAAAAGGTGTCCAGGGAAGGCCACCTACCCAGGGTTTGTGGGCTGCTGGGTGGAGACGGAAGGACAGAAAAGGATGTAGGCAGGGGCTAAAACCAGATACCTCTTGCGGGCCAGATGCTGAAGTCAGGTTCCAGGTCTGTGCCCTCCCCAGAACAGAGCCTTATGCACATCAGCAGAATGAATATTCTAGACACACCAGTCTAAGGGTCAGTACACCCCGTATGTGACTTTGGTCTTTGCTGCTAGCACACAGAAATGGACAGAGGTTCTCCTTCCCTTAGAAGCCCTGTCGTCCTACTTTGCTGCACCTAGAGAGCAACCAACTAAAGGTCTCATTTCATAATCCATCAAGCTCATGATCACGGCTCACAGTCCATAAACTTCTATCAGCTGAGCACGTGGTTGGGGATCCTCCCAGTTACCACAGAGAGATTTAACAAGTACAAACCTGCAAACTCTTTATTAAATTCTCCCGTGTCATCTGTACAGAAAAAAAATGCACATTATGTTCAGAATCTCAGTAACATCTCAAAATTACACAGCATGAACATGTAAAAACAAGGAACGGCCAGGATTTTATACATAGAAAGGAAACCCATTTACAAAAGAGGCTTGTGAATTGTACTTTTTTTCTTTCAAAGAAAAAAAAAGTTAGAGGCCTAAGATCGCACACAGCATTTGCCATGCAATCTGCTCTCCTGCTAGGACTGACCTGGGTGTTGTCCTGGAAGCAGCCACCCAGGGAGCCTCCTGCTGCCCAGTATGCTAAAGTGTGACCTGGGGGACCTGTTCAAATCACCTCTACCGCCGGAGGAGAGCCCTTTGAGCTTGGGGTCCAGACATCAACCCTGTGCTGGGGAGAGCGGGAGCAAAACACAACACAGGGGCATGGTCCACACTTCCTCTTCCCCTTGGAAGAGCTCATCACTGCAGTGCCCACTGTGCTGGGAAAGAAGGGAAGGGAAAGAGTCCTCTGCTAGGATCCTGTCACCACCAGCCTCTGCAGACAGCCTCATCTTTGTCCTCCTGGTGACAAAAGTTTCTGTGTCCCACAGCGTTCTCATTGGATGACTTAGGGAAGTATGTCATCCTGAAGCTCACTTATGGGTATGTTTACACCTCATCTGTTGTGTGAGGTCAGGGCAGGAAGAGGGTAAAACTCTGATCCTGCCTAATGGAAGGACTGGGAAGGAGTGTGGAAAATCAATGGCAAACCAAAGACAAATGCAGGAGGGGCAGGCAGAACACCAGGCCCAACCAGGTACTCTAGGCGCCAGAACTAAGTGATTGAGAGGTAAGTCAGAAAGAAGTGCTCTACAGGCCCAAGGCAACTCATGACACTCGAACTCTACATTTTATAAAACCACTGAGGAGTGCCCTGTGGAGAAAAACTGAGGGGAAAAAAAAATTTTTTTTTAAAAATTCTTTGTAGTACTGGGGATCAAGACCCGGACCTTCACAGAAGCATTTTTTGTTCAACCTTTTTTTTTTTTTTTTTTTTTTTTTTTTTTTTTTTTTTTTTTTTTTTTTTTTTTTTTTTTTCCCCTGAGACAGGGTCTTGCTGTGTAGCCCAGGTTGGTCCTGAACTTACTAGGTAGGCCAGGGTGGCCTCAAACTTGCCGCAAGCCTCCTGCCTCAGCCTCTCCAGTGCTAGGATTACAGGCTTATACCACCATACCTGGCACCCAGCTTACATGGTTGCTGGGGAATTGAACCCAGGTCCTTGGGCTTTCTACACAAGCACTCTCACCACTGACTACAATCCACAGCCCCTTTTGTTTGATTTTCAGACAAGGTTTCACTAACTTGCCCAGTACAGGCTCAAATTTGCAATCCTCTTGCTCAGGCTCCCAGAGTGGCTCCCAGAGTGCTGGGATTATAGGCCTACACCAATGGGCCTGGCTTACAGGAACATTTTCAATACACCGACGTTTTTCAAATTTATATGAAGTTGAAGCCTAAGTAAACATACTGAAATATACACCATTCACAAAGCCACATTCTTCTTTAGGAGGGTACAGCTGCCAGGCTGAGGGTGCCAACCCCATGTCCTTCAGCCGTCTGCCTTACTGACAGATCTGCAGCATGTGAAGAAGGTGTATTTTTGTGATGGGGCAAAGAAGGGATGGAAGAAAAGTTCTTTTCTCAGAAAGACATGAGACCAGCTGGGAAAGGTCTGGGAAGCACCCCTAGGATTCAGTACATGGGAATTTTTGGGACTGAAGTGGTGCCACAAGCCTGGAGTTACAGGGGTCACAATAATACACAAAAAATGAATGGTCTCTTGGGAAGGTCAAGGGCCTTCAATCACGCAGTTACTTTCCCAATTTGATGAAATAAAAATGTCGATGTCTTTGCCATCAGTTGATCTCTGGAAACAGGAAGATGTCAAACCTCACAGTATGCTCTGCTGTATCCTCTAGAAAAGGTCTCTTCCCTATATCCCCCACTGCGGGGTTTTTCACCACCCCCCAGGAGACCGAGAGCAGGATGGCACAACCAAGGTGTCTGCAGTAAGTTCCTGGCAAAACCTGCTCGCAGTTGCCTCAGAATTCCCCTCATTTCTAAGCACGCACTGCTGGCTCCAGAAGGTTCAGGAAACACAGAGGATAAGGGCTTTTCTGGGAGCAGACCCAAGCCTTTGGTATGGCTCCCCAGCAGACTATCTTGGGACAGCAGCAACAGGCGAGAAATCCAGGAATACACCAAGGCAGAGGAACGCCTCACTTGTGGAGGTCCCTTTCTGTGGGAGAAGCCTTGCTGGAGACACTGATCATCTTGACCGTGGTATTCTGTCCTCCCCTACCACAGTGCCCCCAGCCCCAGCACTGGGCTCCTGGAACCCTGGAGAGTGGTGGAGTGCTATGTCTGAGATTCTTTGACACACTAGCCTGGGCTGATAAGATTAGGTGGCAATGACCTGACTGCTGTAACTTCCAGCAAGTGCCTAGAGCTGTGGCCTTGTCCCAACTCTACCTACTATTTATATTCTTGTCCATGGGTTAGCTATCAGGGAAACCAGGTAAATGCCAGAGCTTACCACCGGCTCCTGCAATAGGTCCAGGTTCCTCTTCTTGACTAGTTCTCGACTAGTTCATTTATACCCTATAAGGCCACAGACCAAAGGCACCCCAGAACCTGCCTTATTACCCTGAATGAGGTACAGGATGAATGTGACTGGGCACCAGTACAGATGGTACCAGGTGCCCTGGACTTAAAAACTTGTTTAAGACCCAGCCGGGGACTTGCGAGAGGCAACTCCTCCAAAGAGTAAAGATTTCCTTGTAAGAAGCAATTCAAGATACTAGCAGAGTTCTCCTTTCTACTCTGACCATTTCTAAATATGACCAAAGACTCAAGAATCTGATTCATCAAACCTCCAAATCTGCTGAAGACAAGTAATAGGATTTTTCTTTCTGTCAGTTCAGGAAGAACAGAAACATTGAGATGCATTAGAACCACAAGGACACTTTACATGTGTTAGAAGAGAGGCTGCAAGGGTGGGGACCAGGGCATGTCGATCCTACCCTGAAAACTGCACTGCATTCGATGACACTCCAGTTCTGGATGCCAAGCCCTAGCAGCCCACGTGAGGACTGGAGTGGGTGGGACCCTCTGGAGCAGCTCAGTTCAGGCAGCACTGTGTATGCACGGGTGCTCACACTGCAGCGTTTCAAGTCTTATGAGAGTGAAGAATCCCAGGACAGCTATTGGGAAGCAGGAAGATTAAGAACAGGACTGAGGGACCAGGCGGCTTAGCAGCTGTTCATGGTGACTTGCACTGGACCTACGTGGGAGACATACAGCTGGCTTTCTGGAACCCACTGCCTTCAGGAAAGGCAGCAGAAAACAAGACCACAGTATCCAAAGGTACATCAGTCAGACTAAGCAAGGAGCAATTTGAATAAGTGACCCACAGCTGACACAGCTTGCAATGGACAGACTTCAGGGAAGACGAATGTCGCTCTGGTGTGTGGGTGATGCCAAGGGGGCAGAAGGAAGAGGGCGTCACAAGGGGCCTTGGTCTATGTGGACAGTTTTAGGCACATGATTTATAATACTTTGTGGACATCTAACAGGTTAATAAAATATATATTATATAAATATATCTCCTACTGTACATGCTGCCCTCCTATGCAGCCACTGTGACGCCACACCCCCAACTCAAGCAAAGATGAGTCAGGCTGACTCTCCCTTCTGTACCCCAAAGCTCTCATCTCTGCACTGGAGTGATAAGGGAGGATGGCCAGGAATGGTGCTCTGTAAAGCTCAGATTCTGGAAAGGTGGCTGCATTACCAAAACACAACACTCAGCCAGTGCCTAATGGTGCAGGAATATGCAGCAAATGGACAGAAAGAAAAGAATGGAGAAAATCCTCCATCTTTTAAGGTAATCCCTCTCCATGCCCTTCACATAATGGCACAAAGAAACTTGCCTGGGAAGCCAGCCAGGAACACGCACAAAGTTAAGGTGCTCACACCCTAAGATCATGCTAAATCTTCACAAGCCATTGTCTCTGACCTGTACTGCTTCCTGAAAAACAGAGCCAACTAAATCAGACCCCTGCTTTTCCCGTCTGTCCTGCCACCCCACCCTGACTCTCAGAATCCCTCCCCTCAGTCAGTACCTCCTGGTGGCAGAGAAGTACTAGAGTAACTGTGTCCTCAACAGGACATTCCTTGTCATGACAGCTCTGCACCACCTGGGAGGATGAGGGTAATAGGGACCTTGCTGCCTGTGAACTCAGAATCCAGTCTCTCAGCGCAGATCAGTGGACTGTCCCGCTTCAGAGACTTCTGAATTCACCCTGGCTCATTTGCCCTTGGCTCAGGGAGGTCATGCCTACTACACTGTGGTAAGAAGATCACAGAAATACCCGTGGTCTTGGGACTGTGACCAGCAGAAACTCATGTACGGTGAGAGCTGGAAGCAAACAGGACCCAAATCAGGCTGGTGAATGGCTTTCCTCTACTTGGTGACATCTCTGCCCTGATATGGCTGAAAGGTGCTTCTGGGAGATGAGCCAGACATCTCAGTGACTGAGTGCTGGGTATGTGTCCCCTCCAAGTCCTGCCTTCATCTGACTCAGTCACAAGGAAGAAATAATCCTGCTGTCAAAGTCAAGCTGGGAGATGTGTTACTATATACATTTTCCTTCTTTCTTTAAAAATTTCTTTCCTTTTTTGGTGTTTTTTTTTAAAAAAAGCATTTGAGTTGCAGGTCAGGTGAGTTGGTTCTGGAAGTATTGGTAGTTCTGTTGGTAGGAGACTTGTCTACTGGCAGGTAAACCCAAGTTTGCCAACAAGGCAACCACCAAAGTGGCCAGCTGCAGATGCTGCACAGATGGCTGAGGAGGACAAGGAGGACACCGTAGACATGACGGCCAAGTCTGGATGGGACAATGCTGTGACACCTGCTTCTGCTCTACCGTGGTTGTTGGTGTCACCCCTTAGAAGGGCGAGGTGAGAGGGTAATCTATACAGGAGGGCTGTACAAACTGAGCACTGGGCAGGGAGTTCCTTTGGTGGTCAAGGCAGCTCTACCTGTCCTTGAGCTCTCGTGTCACTCGCTTGGTGATCCGTCCACACATCAGGCCAATCAGGAACAATATGCAGATGCTCCCACTGATCACGGAAAGGATGTAGTTCTTGGAAGGGGATGTCATTACTTGCATGGCAAGATCAGAAAAGCCATCTGCTGGGGCCACCTGGAAGGAGACACACAGTGTGAAACTATGGGGGAGAACTGGACAGCTGGCAGTGCTAGGTCTCCTTGCCCCCTTGAATCCTAACTGTCTGCCTTTCTATGAGGAGGGAAGAAAGAGAACAAGAAAATCAACACAGAACTAAATTTCTTTTTTCCTGAGCATAGAACTGTGTATGTCCACAGCAAAAAATTAGACACAGAAACACACAAAGAGGTGTGATCATCCCCAGTTCCTTCATGGTGATGGCCACTACCATACTAATGTCCCTTACATTGTGGACATGATCACATGTCAGCCTGGGGAAAGGCTCCATGTGTTTTCACTCATTACCTGCTAACATCGGCAACTCAAAGTGCTTTTAAAGGGCAGACTGAGTACTCCTACATTGCAAATGAAGACCCAGCAGCCAGGGGTGAGAGTGGAGGGCGGCTGCACAAGGCCACAGGTTCCCACTGATTTTGACATATTCCTCATATTTGTTAGCTTTTTCGAAAAAAAAAAAAGCAGAAATGTTGAGACTGTGTTATGTTATCTCTCTTGACTTATTAGATCATAAACATTTCTCAAAAACAACAAGCAACTGCGACTTAAAAAAAGACTAACTTAACTACATGTCAACTTATAGTGCATATTTATAGTTTAGCCATTTGCATCCTCAGTTTCTCCAATAGGCCTCTGTGGTGGCTGTGATGGCAGGAGCAGGTGCAAGCAAAAGTGTTCTTTGGCATCTCAGCCTGAGTTCTTGGGACAGGTCAGCCCAAAGATACCTGGGCTGCTCCTATGTTCACCCCATTGTGCAAAACAGACCAGACAGGATGGGATTAATGTGATTTGAGCACCCACGCTGCTAGTTAACACAGGACAGTAAGTTACTCTGAGTCACGCTGGGGCAATGTGAAGGAAGGATGGGACGACAGAGTGTCTGTCTGCTACCACTTTACAAAAGGTTTCACAGAAGACTTTTTTCTCCTTGGAAAAAGGTGTGAGGTAGGGGGGCGGTTGTGACAAATATAATTTCTCCCCAACATTTCCCTCTCAACTAGATATGCAGACATTCTCTGAGTGTTCCTTCTCGCCTTGACTAATTTTCTGAGACAAGGTCTTAACTATGTTTACTCAGAGTGTTCCTTAAGTCCCAGCATCAAGCAATCCTTTTGTCAGGAAAGGTAAAAGGGTAGGTAGTATAGAGTATGAAGTGGGGCCTAGAGAGTTAAATTGAGAACATGACATTCGCTAAAGCTAGAAATGACAACTGACAAGCAGTTCCTTCGTTCTCCTTGCTGTTTTTTCCCCCTTTCTTCCCTAAACTTTTGGTGGGCTAATTTCACTGGCTTTGCTCACATAAAGGGGATAGAGAGAGGCAGAAGAATTAAACTATATATCACTGTCAGGTATCACTACCTAACCCACTGGTACCCTAAATGCCACATAAATCACTGACTCAGGATAGCAGCACCAATATGAGGCCTACCTGGAGATAAGAGAAAACGAAAATGAGTATTCACTACCTAGGGACTCAGGCATTCAGCTCTGGGTCTTCTTCCCTAACAAGAAGCTTTTGTTCTCTCTTTTCTAATAAACTCATTTTGTAACTTCCCTGACTCCAATCACATATTCTCCATCAGTTGAGAGTAAGAACCCAAAAAAACAGCAAGTACGTGTAAGCCAATGTTGCAACATTTTGGCCTTAGCTTCCCAAAGAACTGTGACTTCAGGTATGTGCCACTGCACTTAGCTAGTTAAAGCAGAGGAGTAGCAAGAAGCACAGACCAAGAAGGATCACTGTCCTGGCCTAAGATCACTGTGAAAGTCTCTCTCAGTGTGATCAATACAAAAACATGAGATCTAGGGCAAGTCATCTTTAATTTGTTCTATTACTGCAAAGTGAGGAAATAATTTTAGTTACCTCACTAGGATCTGAGGCTCCAGAGAGGCAATATCTCCATCAAAGTGTTTTGCAATCCACAGAGTAATGTAGGTACATGTGAGGTGAACATTTGTAGGAAACTCTTTCCCAGCATCACCTGCCTAGGTTATCACAACACCCTGAAGATTCTCTTTATCCTACCTTGCTCCATGGCCCAGGCCAGCTCAGCGCTGGTCTCATGTTCATACTGAGCTTTCAAAGACTGCAGAAATTATGCAAATAAGTCATAAGCCTTCTGGATTTCTTTCTTTTCCCATTGTCACACTACTTTTCAGTGGAGGCTCTGGGCTCATGAGAACAGGTGGCAGTGGTACTGGAAGGCCTTGTAGATCCACTCAAATGCAAAAGGAGACGAGCTCGAGATTCGTGGACAGCCACGTTTATTCCCCTCCCCCCACCCCCTCTCTCGGTACTAGGACTGAACCCAGGGCATTGTGTGCTAAGCAAGTTCTCTACCACTGAACCATGACCCTCTACACCAAGCCAGGGAGTTAGTTTTAAAGGCTCACTGACAGAAATTTTAAAACACACCTACTTGCTAGTCTTCCAGCAAGAACAAGAATATAAGTGAAATGTCTTAAATTTAAGAGACAAAAAACTTAAAGAAGACATGGCCAAGTCAGACACTCTCTTGTTTTTACCTTAGCTGCATAACTCCACATTTCAATCCGATCATTGAGGCGCTTTTTGCACTCAGGCTGTAACCGCACCCGTTTATCCTCTAGGGCCTCCATTAGGCAGGACATTTCTGTGGGAGGAAACAGGTAAAAGAGTTCGCAACTGTACAGAACAGAAATATTTCTGTAAAGTGGGGGAGAAGGGTCCCTAGCTACTAGAGAACTCAGATCTTTAACCTCAAGGTCAAATCCATTTAGGAAACGACCCAAGATCCAGTGAGGCCAGGGAGGAAATGTAACTTCCAAGGCTGACCATGCAAAGTCTCTCATCAGACTGCTCTCATTTTTACTTGGTGTGCCTGGCTCAGAAACAATGTTTACACCTCCTCTGGTTACAGCCTCACACAGAAAGGCCTATGTGTCCAGTGTGGCACCTGGGGAAACTCAGTTTGGGAAGGTGGGAAAAGGGCCATGAAGATGGCTTAACTTTTGCTTCCTGAACAAATAATAACACAATTTTCTTCCTTTTCCACATCTGTTGTTCTTGCCATGGCTATCAGTTCAAACTTTCAGGATTCTTCCTAAAATTTTTATGCTACAAACACCCAGTTTTGGTACCAATCAGCCCTTCAGGTGATGCTGTCTATTGCTAGCTATAATAGCTGCAGAATAGAGTAACTACAACTAATGGCTAAGAGTGGTGACTCTTTACTCCTCCCAAGAGAATACAGACCACCAGAGTGAACACAGTGACTTACGGCGTCCACGCCCAGGAGTGATGGCTGCACAGTGGTGTTTAATGTCCAGGGCACATGCTGTGTGAAGAACTGGGTCCACAAAGATGTCTGCTTTGCTTTCCTTCAACATATTTAACACTTCCTGTAAAGGGAAGGTCATTGCAGAGGATTTTTACAGAGGGAATGTGCCAGGTATATTGTCTATGAGTACTTTTCATGCACCCAAATTGGTCAAAGAGAGTTAAAAACAGATACTTCTCTGGAAGAAGTGGCCATGTGGCTGTGATGCAAACAGTTAAGACATTTAGCTGTGCCTATAGGCACAGGCCTATAACCACAGCACAGTGGGAGGCTGAGGCAGGGGGATTACAAATTTGAGTCTAGACCAGGCAACTTAGCAACTAAGTGAGAACCGAGCTCAAAAACCCCCCAGTAGGTACTAAGAGCACAGCTCAGTGGTTACAGCACTTGCCTTGCATACACAAGGCTATGTATTCAATTCCCCAGCACCACACAAAAAATAGCAGGGCATGGTGGTGCATGCCTGTAATCCCAGTACTCACGAGCCTGATGCAAGAGGATTGTTGTGAATTCAAGGCCAGTATAGACTACAGAGCTAGATCCTATCTTAAAAAAAAAAAAAACCCAGTAGCACAGCCTCTAAAAGCAGATTTTTTTTGCCATCCATTTAGTTCACTAATTACCTCTGAGAGATACAATGTATGCTAAGGAAAGCAGGAATGATACATGATTCAAAAATCAGACATGCATTACTACGGTATGTCATGTTGCTTTAAACTACCTAAATGCTAGCATTTTTACTGGTATAACATAGTTATTTTGTAACTTTAAAATTTTTTTTAAAAGTAAAAACTGAAAATCAGCATATTAGGTCATAATAAATTCCCAAACAAACAGGTATGTTTATAAAAGGTGCCACTTTACCTGTCATCCTCAAACAGAAGGATAGAATATATATTCTACTATGAGAGAAATTATTGAAATTTGAACATAATTTGAGTAAGATGAATATAAAGGTATCAGAGCTGAAATAACTGAGCAGATGCTCCATTTTTATGTGATGAAATTAATCAGAGAAGGATGGAAAACCAGACTGGTCATTTTTTTTTCTTGAGGCTGGTAGGGATGTAACCCAAGTCTTTCCTTATACATGACTAGGGAAAGCACATTACTACTGAGCTACATACTTAGTTAGTTCCAGAAATGTATGCTTGCTGGCTTGCTTTCTGAATGTATGTATGTATGTATGTATGTATGTATGTATGTATGTATACATATATGATGGTGCTAAGGATTATGTTTGTTTGTTGTTTAAACTATTTTACTTATACATGTATGTGGTGGTACTAGGGATTGAGCCTAGGACCTTCACACTGAGCTATACTCCCAGCCAACTTTTGTTTTGTTTTGAGACAGGATCTCACAAAGTCAATAAGGAACCCCAGTGAGTTTTGAACTTGGAATCTTTCTGCCTCAGCTTCCCACAATACTAGGATTACAGGCCTGTGCTTACCAGTTCCCACTCCAGAAAGGCTTTCTTAATAAAAATTAGTTTGCTCTCACGAGAAAGACTATAGATCTAGAAGAAGACAATACCAAATATTTTTTTCAAAAATCCTCCTGAAAGTTACATAAAATCATTTGATAACGAGAGTCAAAAGACAATATATGATATATTCCCAGGAGGGGTGTCACTGGATCGAAGGGGATATTTATTTCTAGTCTTTTAAGAGACCTCCATACTGTTTTCCAAAGTGGTTGTACGAATTTACATTCCCACCAGCAGTGCAGGAGGGTTCCTTTCTCCCCACAGCCACGCCAGCACTGACTGCTATTTAACTTGTTGATGTTGGCCGTTCTCTCTGGGGTGAGATGGTATCTTAGCATTGTTTTGATTTGCATCTCTCTTATGGCTAGAGATGTTGAACATCTTTTTATGCATCTGTTGGCTTTTGCATTTCGTGAGTGAACTGTCTCTTCATTTCATTTGCCCACTTTTCAATAGGATCCTTTATTTTGGTAGGCTTACTTTTCTTTAGTTCCCTGTATATTCTAGTTATAAGCTTCTTATCTGAGATGTTGGTGGTAAATATTTTTTCCCAGTCTATTGGATCTCTTTTTACAATGTTGACAGTTTCCTTTGCTGTGCAGAAACTTTTTAGTTTGACAAGATCCCATTTGTTAATAATGGGGATAATTTCTTTTGCTCTTGGTGACTTGTCAAGAAAGTCTTTGCCTACCCCTATGTCTTTTAGAAATTTGCCTACTTTGTCTTCTAGAAGGTTTAGTGTTTCATTTTTAAGGTTTAAGTCTTTAATCCACTTTGATTTGATTTTGGTGCATGGTGATAGGTGTGTGGCTAGATTCATTCTTCTGCATGTGGATGTCCAAAGCAAAACATAACAGAGACATATGCATACCCATGTTCATAGCAGCACAACTAACAATAGCAAAAATATGGAAGGCACCAAAATACCCATCAACAGACCAGTGGATACACAAAATGTGGCATTTATACACAATGGAATACTATGCCTCAATAAAGTCCAATAGCGTGGAGGCTTTTATAGGCAAATGGAAGAAACTAGAGTACATCATGCTTAGTGAAGTAAGTCAGAAGCAGAAGGTGAAACATCGAATGGTCTCTCTGATATGAGCGACCCAGATCACAACTCCTATGGAACTTAAGATGAAAGACAAAGTGAAAGAGGGGGGTAGGGTGGGGGAAGAAGGAAGCAGGGGTGGGTAGGGGGAGGGACAAAAGGAGGCTGGAAAAGCCCTTGTCACCTCGACAAGATACACATGTGCACAAAATCCTCTACCTCATTGTAAACCTTGAATTTTGCACGTATACATATCAATAAAATGTGGGGAAAATAAAAATAAAAAATAGAAAAAAAATTTTAAAAAGACAATTTATGAATTTAGCTTTCTGGGGTGGGATAAGAGGATGGGAAGGTACTAGGGATTGAACCTAGGACCTTTATAATGAGCTACATCACCAGACCCTTTTCTAAATGTGTTTACACATGGTTTTGCTAAATTGCCAAGTTGCTGAGGCTAGACTTGAACTTGTAATCCTCCTGTCTCAGGCTCCCAGACTGATAAGATTACAGATGTGTGCCACTACGCCTGGCTGAATTTTGCTTTTAACTAGCTCCTACTACTCTTCAACACGCTAAGTCAGAAATGTTTTTAGATGAGAAAGTCTGTACATCACATTCTCAATGGCCCAATAATGTCACTAATAAAACTCTCTTTTAGGGGCAGGAGGAATGACACAGCACTTAAGCCCTTGCCTTGCAAGTGCAAGGCCCTGAGTTTGATTCCCCAGCACCAATATGCTGAGTTTGGTGGCTCATGCCTGTAATCCGGCACTTGGGAGGCTGAGGTAGGCAGATTGTCCTGATTCCAAGACCAGTCTGGGCTACATGGTAAGTTCAGGACCAGCTGGGCTACAGAGTAACACCCTGTCTCAAGAAAAAAATGAAGAAGAAGAAGAAGAGGAAGAAGAAGAAAGGACAAATACATGATTTCACTTTTAATTCTGTAAGACAATAAATATATGACTCAAGAGGTATATTTTGCTAAAATTATTTTCTATGTTTTTGTTTCTGTTTTTTTTTTTTTTTTAAAGATAGGGTCTTGCTGGAAAGGGAAGGTCATTGCAGAGAATTTTTACAGAGGCAATGTGCCAGGTGTATTGTCTACGAGTACTTTTCATGCACCCAAACTGGTCAAAGAGAATAAAAAACAGATACTTCTCTGGAAGAAGTGGCTAGGTAGCTGAGGCTGGTCTCAAACTCATGGCAATCCACTTGCCTCAGCCTCCCAAGTCCTGAAATTACCAGTGTGGGCTTATGCCTAGCTTATGTGGTACTGGGAATATGAACCTGGGGCCTCAAGCTTCTCTAATTACTAAGCTATGACCCCAGCCCTGATAAATTTGTTATTACGTGATGTTTCTCAAATGAATTAACTTTTTTCTAGACTAAATTTTTAGTTTCATTGATTTTCACATATGTGCAACAATTACTGATATGGCAGAAGCGACATTTTGTTTTGGCACTGCATTTAGAATGCCGTAAACAACTAAGATCAGACATTCTTCAGATTATTCACTTTACAGAACAGTAATGATCAAGGACTAAATTAGTTAGAGAGAACAACATAGAATTCTAGGAAGGGCTAGGCATTACATACTTGTATTCTCAAGAATGGGAGACTGAGGCAGAACGGCTACCAGTTTGAGCCTAGCCTGGTCAATTAAGGAAGACACGGCACCAAAAACAAACAAAAAAAAGGCTAGATATGTAGCTCAGTGCTGAGTTTCATCCTCAGTACTAGGGGGGAAAAAAGGTAAGCAGGAAGGTGCTTATATTTCTAATTTTATTCAAAGAAGCGCAGGCTGTAGCATCAAGAGGAAGAAGGTAAAGAGGGAAGCAATGCCAGGTGCATGATTTTGAGATCTATAGTTCAGCCTCTGGGGAGGCTGAAGTAGGAGGACCACTTGAGCCCAGGAGTCTGAGGCCAGTGTGAACAAAACACACACGCGCACGCGCATGCACACTGAGGAAGGACGGATAACAGAATCAAGTAAGGAAAAACAGAAGGTGATGGTTACCTTTTTACACATTTCTGTTTTGATCTTGAGCAAGTTGACCTTGAGGCACTCTTCCACTTGACCTGTCTGCTCCTGAGCTGCTGCTTCTTCTGCACAGAGACTGGCAATCTGGTCAGGAGATAAGAAAACAAGGCCATCACACTGAGCACTGAAAGAGTAAGCAGCTTGCAGAGCAGATTAACCTGTTGAGTCCACCTAGCCCTGGACACCACAATGTCTGCTCCACTGTCCTAGCTGCTCAGTGACAGGCAAGGGACAATGCTGCTACCACTAGAAACCTGGGCCTCTAAATGTGTGCCCAGGACTTATGTCCAATAGCTTCCTGGCGGAACGAGCACCCTTCCCTTCCACACTGCATTCCAGGCCTCATGGCTCCATTCTCCTTCATAATGACTGGTGCAGAGTTTAAAGTCAGATAAGTGCATTTATCTCTATACTGTCAACCCCAAGAATGGAGTCAGGTGGTCTGAGGACTTGTCACCAAGAAGACCATCTCCTGATTCCACAGGGCAGAAGGTTAGATAGCCAAACATTTCAAAAACATTCACAGTCCAGAATTAATCCAGACTCACAACTTAGACATATGAGGTCTAGAACAGCCCACAACCAAAGACAACAAACGTAATTTTTGCAGCCTTAGGAGTAAACAGCTGTGCCTTATGTTTGGATCTGCAGTGTTCCCCAGAACCTCATTAATGCTGTGGGTTACCTACAGATACCACGTGCTTTGAGATGAGGCTCAGTCAAAGGGGACACAACACTGGGGCTTGCCCAAAAAGGGGCAGGCAACCTGTAGGAGTAACTTCGCCCTGCTTCTCAAACTTGGTTTCCAATATGCCATGCTACAGAGAGCTCCCTCTAGCTTGCTTCTGCTACTGGCTTCCATGAGTGGACTTGTGAGACTTTGTGAAACTGTGAGCTAAAATAAGTCTTTCCTCCCTTAATTGTGGATGTTGAGTGTTTTGTCCTAGGATGTGAAAGTAACTAAGACACTGTAATTTCCAAAAAACAACAAACGTTCAACAGACTTCAGAAAACCTGCCCTAGTTGGAGTTCAAATAATTTCCAAGAATATGCACTTACCTAAAGCTATTCAGAGAGCACTATTACTTTTCTGGTAAGTCTTGGGGTGTTCTGAGTTGACAGTACAGAATAAGCGAAAGGGGAGAACAAGGTATACACAGGAAGCAATAAGGAAGTGCATCAGAAAAGTGTAGAGTCAATGCCGTAGAGTGATCAACTATAGCCAAGTCCAGTTCAGCTTTACAGACCCTGGAACTAGATAATGGAGAATCTAGAAGATGGGCCTGCAGCTAAGCATGAGTTCTGAAAGTACAACAGAGAACTTTTCTCTAACTAATCTTCTCTGAGAAGCTGAGGTCCCATCTGCTTCATCTAGCTTTGCACCCATGTCCTACCTCATCAGAGCAGTGCAACTGGAGCTGTGGGTCGAGGCGGTAATCCAGAGCTGACTCCTGGATGATGACACGGATCTGGTCTTCACAGTCTGAAGATAAGCGCTAAGTGACAAAGGCAGAAACCATCAGAGTATGTCAGATTTTTATCTGGCCCCTTAGCCATTGGCTTAGAGAAGACATGAAAAGAGTCTTGGGAAAATAGCAGTCAGCCTGTACTTTCTGGGGACAGAGGAGGTTCCTTAAGCACAGCTCTGTGGGGAGTACAGTTCATTTACCTGGTCAGCATATCTCAGCTTGAGGCAAGAGATGACTTGACCTTCTAGCTCTGAATCATCCTTGGCCTTGGTCAGGATTCCATGACAGAATTTAGGAATGTCAGCTTTACAAGCTTTCCTAAGCACAGGGTTTAAACGGTAATCTGGACCAGAAAGCAGTGAATAAATGATAAAAATGTTCCATCACAGAAATGTTCACAGATTATTTATTTATTTACTAAGATAGCCTCCCCATCTATAGTCCAGGCTGTCCTTGAACTCAAAGCGATTCTTCTGCCTCAGCCTCTAGAGGACTGGGATCACAGGCATGTGCCACAATGCTCAGCTAATTTTTATGTGGTAGGGATTTGAACCCTATGCCTTACACATGTTAGGCAAGTACTCTAATCCCTGAGCTATACCTCCAGCCCCTATTCATAAATTTTTAGAAATTCATCTTCAAAAGGCAGCAATGACCAGTGAAAGTCAATAACCATGATTATAAATACCTATTTGTTCATTCAATAAATATCTGCTACTGAGCTCTCGTTTCCCTGCTGCTAATCAGGAATGCAATTTAGCTCAAGAGCACTTCTGCAAGTTCCCAGACATTCTTTTACTTTGTAGCTTTGCAGAATTTTATAGTTCATTATTTTTTTTAAAAAAAAAAACAAGCATACAGAAGAAGGAGGACATTGTGGGAATGGAAAAGGAAAGCGGGGAAAGGGTAGAAAAGGAAAGAGGTGATTTGCAATAAAAATTAAAAAAAAAAATCAAGCAAACATTAGCAGCCCTGTTCGTGACAAGAAAGAAATATTCAACACTTGGATATTTCTAAGTGAGCAATAAGGTCTTACAATCCCAAAATGAAGTTTCTCTTCTCTAAAACAGATTATTTATATAGTCTACCACACTCACAAAGTGTTCTAGAACTTCCTTTCCTAAAACTCTAGTGTTGATTCCTCTTATATATCTTCAAAGGTAATTTTTCAGATTTTCAGCCTCCTCTTTCTATGGCCTATTCTTCCTGGATATTCTTCAATGGAGGGGAAGGCACTCTGCTTACATCCTTACGTCCAGTCTTTCTCTTAAAATCTATGAGCAGCAAGGCACCTGTGGTTTAACTAGGTAACTATACAGGCACTATTTCTACTTAATCTATATTCTGTGGGACCAGGAAAGCCCAACCAGGGCAGTACCTGTGTTCTGGGTGATCTGGCGCTTGGTTATCATTTGTTTGCATTTGGGATCCATCAATTCACTGTTTTTATTTTGCTTCAAGCATTGTAACATGGTTTTAGAATCTGCTTCTGGACAGAATCTCTGCAAAGAAACAAAGTTTTATGAAAATAGCTGTCTAAATCTGGCAATTAATCCATCTGTGATCACTCTTCTACTTATCAGGGCACTCATGAAAGAAGCAGGAGGAAAGAATCACGTGGTACAAATTCAACAGTCGGTCAGAATAACCACTTATTCTCTACTATTTTTCTTACGTTTCTCTCCATTGCCTTTCTGGATCCTACTTTGCATGGTATTGGCCCTTATTAGTCCAGCTATGTTTAAATTACATGTCATATAATGAACTTAATTATTGAGTATGACTATAACATTGCACCAGGTGGCTACCCACCCTGGAAGCCGTATGTACCTAGCTCCAGTGGAAAAACCTAGAATTGCCTATCAACCAACATGAAAAGCAATGTGGAGAGGGTAAAAACTCACTGGTTCATCTTAAGTATAAGGCCTGCAATCCTACCAACATGGTGGGGCTAGCTGCTGTGTGCTTACTATTATCCTTTATGTCAGAGCTCAACTTTGGTCTAGTACTAAAATCCATCCTACTAGGTCTTTTAGTATCATAGGATTTGCTAAACTCTAATTGCAATACTTGAACATCAAGCCTCTCCTCCTAGCTCTGTTTATATTCTATAAAGCGTATGTTTGAGACAAGGTCTTACTATATGGCTGAGGCTGGCCTTAAACTATTACGCAGTTCAAGGCTGACCCAAAATTCTTTTTTTTTTTTTTTTTGACAGTGGTGGTACTGGGGTTTGAGCCAGGACTTTCACAGTGAGCTATATCCCTAGTCACAAGTTTTACTTTACTTTTAAAATATTTATTTACTTACTTATTGTGGTACTGAGAATCAAGCCCAAGATCTTTGCACTGAACTGTGAACACACCCTTAGTCAATTTTTATTTTTGATTTTGAGAGATGGTCTTGCCAAGTCACTAAGTTGCCCAGTACGGGCCTGAGGTTATAATCCTTGCAACAGAAGCCCGAAGAGTTGGGATTATAGGCCTGAACTACTGAATGGGCCAATCTTAAACTCTTGATGCTCTTGCCTCAGTTTCCTGAGTACAGGAATTACAAGTATCATACTATGCCAGCCTCAGACTTACAATTCAAAATGTTCAAAACTCTCCTTGAGGGGCTGGAACAATGGCTCAGCGGTTAAAGTGCTTGCCTAGCAAGTGCTAAGACTAGCACTAAGTACCCTAGTTTGATTCCCCAGCACCACATAAGCTAGGTGTGGTGGCACACACCTGTAATCCCAGCACTCGGGGAGGCTGAGACAGGAAGGAGGATTGCCGTGAGTCCCAAGGCCAGCCTGGGCTTCACAGTGAGTTCAGGATCAGCCTGGGCTACAGAGCAAGACCATGTCTCAAAAACAAGAAAACCTAACCAAACCAAGCAAACAAAAAACTCTCTTTAAAATGTACTTGATAGAAAAAGAAAGCTGAAAAAAGGAGTTAGAGCCTTAAGTTTCTTTCATATGCGGAGAGATCAAGGGACATTTGCTGGAGGAATAATTGAAGCAAAAAGAACTTCAGAACAGATTTTATTTTTTATTTTAATTAATTGATTTAATTTTTTGGCAGTTCTGCAGATTGAGCCCAGGGCCTTTGCAATGAGCTATATCCCAGCTGATTTTTCGTTCTGATTTAAAGACAGGGTCTTACTAAATTGCTAAACTGCCCTGGCTGGGTTTCAACTTTCGATCTTCCTACTTCAGCCTCCGACAGTGTTGGGATTACAGGCCTGCATCATGAAGCCTAGCCAGAAAAATCTTTTAATTGTGGGAGATGATCTGATCAGGAGACTGGATGGTAACCATCCTCAAAACTAACCACATACTTACTGTGTCTGGGGCCAAAGTGAAGTCCATTAGCTCAACTCTGTGGTGATGTTCCAACCTGAGCACATGTCAACCTCACCTGGAAAGGGCCATGACAGCCTGTTCCTCACCCAGGGGTTGTGATTCAGCAGACCTGGGGTGGGGCCCAGGAATGTGCAAATTGCCACAAGAGGCAGATGTTACTGGCCTATGGACCACACCTTAACAGTGCAATGGAAAGAGGTTTATACAGTCACTTAGGCTGCACTTGGACCTTACCTTTATCATCTGTTTGCAGACTCGCATGAGTGTATAGTCTAGTTCTGGGTCCATCATCTCTGTCTCCTGCAGCTTAAATACTTTCTGGTGACAACGGGTACTCAATTGCTTCTTGTTTTCTTTCAGACATTCAATAATCTAAGACATGAGAGTTATAATCAAATTGGGGGATATAGCAGGGATTGACAGTCCATCTAGTCTGGCTGAATATTTTTTTTTCTAGACAGGGTCTTCCTCTGAAGCCCAAGCTGGTCCTGAAATTACTATTTAGCCCAGGCTGGCCTCAGACTCAAGGTAATCTGACTTATTCTCTCCAAGTAACTTCCATTTCTGGTTTCCCAGCAACAGGAAAGCAGATTCCTCAGCAAGAAGAATTGCACTTACAGATTTACAACCTTAGGGCTAATTTAAACCAAACAGTGTAAAATTCATGGTGACTAGCAGGCTGCACTGGAGTATAAAGGGAAACGACCTAAGGTTTCCTGGTTTCTTCTGCCTTCTAGAACCATCATTATTAAGATTCCTTTTGGGGAACACTCCAGGAACTTTGCGTGTGCTGGAGCAATAGCCCCATCAGTTGCGGCTTAAGCCAGGATGTTCACTTCAACTCCCCATATACCACCTGAACTTGGGCTGTTAGACATGATGTGTGAATTAGATCCAATCCTCAGTTAAGACAAATGAAGTCTCATCAGACAAACTACAAATAACAACAGTAGAACAGGCGAGTAGCAACAAAAAAGCACAAAGTGTCCTGGTTATAGATTTTCAGATGATACAGTGATTCACCTTGAAATTTTTCCTTCTCTGCACCAAATTTTTTGATATAATAGAAAACATACAGGCACACTGACAACTTAAGAAAGATAAAATATAAAATAAATCAAAGAATCAAAATTAGGAAGAAAATGTAATAGACAAGCAAAAGAATAACTTAAGAATATATATTTAATATTCTAAGAACAACATAATAAAAATGGTAGGAAGAATCAAAAACAGGTAATTATTATGAAAACAACCAATTGGAGATTTAAGAAATAAAAAATAAAGTCCAATTTGTGCTCTCTCTCTCTCTCTCTCTCTCTCTCTCTCTCTCTCTCTCTCTCTCTCTCTATCTTAGAGACAGGGTCTCGCTCTGTAGCCCAGGTTGGTCCTGTAGCTCAGGCTGGCCTTGGACTCATGGCAACTCTCCTGCCTCATCCTCCTGAGTGCTGGGATTATAGGCAAGCGGCACCACGTCCAGCTTTATGTGGTGCTGGGGAAATCCAACTCAGGGCCTTGTACTTGCAAAAGCAAGTGCTTTAACCAGTGTCATTCCTCCAGCCCCAACTGGTGGTCTCTTTAAGAGAGCAGAACAGACAAAATTGTAAGAATTACTAAGTTGGATAACAAAGCTAAGCAATTATCTCAAGTGATACACAAAGTAATATTGACTGGAAAGCATTAAAAAAGACAGACGTGGAAGATAACGATCCATGATAATTCCATAAGGAAGAAAAACATTACCATTATGATGATGATTATTATTACTAATACCTTTTTTTTGGTTCTGGGAGTTGAAATTGAACTCAAAGCTTTATACATGCCAGACAAATGGTTTACCACTGAGGCATACCCCTAGGCTACTTTTGAAAAAATAAAAATTGAGACAAAAATCTCATCAAATTGTCAAAGCTGTCCTTAAATTTGTAATCCTTCTGCCTCAGCTTCCTGAGTAGCTGGTATTACAAGCCTGCACCACCATGTCCGGCTAGAAAGACAATTATCTGAAGGAGCAATAACTGAAAATGTCCCAGAACTAATGCCAGATATAAATGCGAAGATAAAAAGAGCCCACGTAGATAAAGAAAACAATCGTATCACACTGAAATAATCGTATCACACTGAAATTATGGAGCATTAAAGATAACAGCACCTATAGGATATGTTGGCATAGGCCTATAATCCCAGGGACTGGGGAGACTTAGGCAGGAGGATCAGAAGTTTAAACCCAACCTGGACAATTTAGGAAGATCTGTCTCAAATAAAACTTTAAAAAAAAGGGGTTGTAGCTCAATGGTAGGAATAGGCAGAACATTTGCCTACTATAGGTTCAATCCCCAGAACCACAAAAATAAAACAAAACAAAACCCAGACAACTCAAATCTTATCGAAATAATTAATCAAAAAAGAATAAGATTCAAATTAAGCTGGGTGTGGTGGCACAGTACTTAGGAGGCTGAGGCAGGAGGATTGCCACGAGTTCGAGGCCAGCCTGGCCTACATAGTGAATTCAGGACCAGCCTGGAATACAGAGCAAGACTCTGTCTCAAAAAAAAAAAAAAAAAAAAAAAAAAAAAAAAAAAAAAAAAAAAAAAAAAAAAAAAAAAAAAAAAAAAAAAAAAAAAAATCAAACTGACTGGGACTTTGCATGGGCAATGCTAGATACAAGACAATGAAGGGCTGGGCCTATATCCCAGCATTTACTGAAATATGCTGGGGGTGCTGAGACAATAGCATTCTAAATTCAAGGAATAACTTTGAAAGTTAGCAAGGCCCCATCTCAAACAAACAAGTGTTCAATTCCCAGTATGGCAAAAACAGCAAACAAAAAATAAAATTAATAAAAAGGACAATGAAGGAATTCTCTTCAGAAGCCACAACAGCACCCTTAGCAGGAGGTATGTGAATAACAACTTTCTTTTTTTTTAAGTGCTTTGTTTATACTTCATTCCTGTTGATTCTGGGTAGGGCCTTGTTTTGTGTGTTTAAAAATTTCCAGCTGGGTATGATGGTGCATACCTATAATCCTAACACTTAGAAGACTGAGGGTAGCAAAACTGCAAGTTCAAGCCCAGTTTGAGTAACTCAGCATATTAGTGAGACTCTGTTTTAAAACTGAAAAAGGCTGAGGTTGTGGCGGGGGGGGGGGGGGGGGGGGGGGGGGGGGGGGGGGGGGGGGGGGGGTAAGCTTCCTAGATGATTATCATGTAACCTCTAATTTAGAACTTCTGCTGTGCAAGCGAAACATGGCAGCACATGCCTGTAACTAAAAAGGGCTGGGAGGATAGCTGCTAGACACCTGAGCTCAATTCCCAGTACCAAAAACAAACAACAAACAAACAAACAAAGCAATGGGTGCAATAAGAACAGAGAGGGAATAATTTAATCTGGAGGTATGGAGTGCTATAAAAGCTATAATGAGATAGAGGAGTTTGAAGAATCACCGGGAATTTACTAGGCAGATACCATGGGGCAGGACAAGGTAATCAGAAGGAAGAAAACAAACAGGAAACACAAAGGAATGCAGGAGAAGTAGCATGAGGAATGTGATGAGACTGAATAGGACTGAAAAGTCAAGTTGTTACAATATTGTTGTTGTCACGACTTCTACAATTAAAAATATTTAAACAGTCACCTGAGCATTGCCATACTGCACAGTGGAACAGTAGTTCTTGATGTCACTCTTGCAGGCTTCATACAGATCTGGTTCCAGACGGATATCCTCGGTCTACAGGAGAAACAGAGCCAGAATTGAAAGTGCACTTACTTTAGACTGGAGATGTCAAATGCTCTGCAGGCTCACTAGCTGACTGGCTAGTGACCACATCTCCAAACGGCAGCAGTGTGGCCATGAATCAGAACTGTAATTTACTTCCAATCCTGCCAACTAGCTGGGTGGCCTGGACACTTTACTGCAAGATGAAGTGCATGCCTTCCTTAAAATGCCATGTCTAGTCCTTTGGAGGACTGCTTTGAAAAAGGCTGATATTATGCGAAAACCACTTTAGAAAAAGCTGTTATGTAAATGTGGGGTTCTCTCCTCTTACTACCCACTTTACCCTGATGATAGTAAGCTCAGTAGTCCACAGCAATTCCCTTGGAGACCAGGAGACTGCTGGTGCTTAAGGAGTAGGCACAGATGGGAATGGACACTGTAATGAAATTGAAGGGAAGGAGCTTATTTCATGGTCAAGGAAAGGTCCTCCCTCTCTCTTCCCCTCTTTCTTGTGGAAATGAAGAATAAAGGAGATGGTTCAGTTACTGTAGGCAGCCATTTGTATAAACCACGAGGGAAACAGCCCTACGATGAAGCTGGTGCCAATGACAGGGTATAGAGGAGATGACTCACCTGCTCTTTTTTCCCCCTCAGGCAGGTCCTGAACTCACTATGTAGAGATGCTGGCCTGGAACTCACAGCAATCCTCCTGCCTCAGCCCCCCATGTGCTGGGATCACAAATGTGTGCCACCACACCTGGTTAATTTTTATATTGTGGTGGGTGATGAGCCCTTGCACCTTGTGCACATGAGGCAAGCAGTCTCTAACGACTGTATCATATGTAAGGAGTTGGTCTTACTGCTGGACATCCAGTTTTTTATGGTAAAATAACAATTTTTTAAAGAGAGAATCTCTCTATATAATCTAGATTGGCCTTAAACTCACTATGTATACTCTAGATTGGTCTCAAACTGATGGTGATCCTCCTGCCTCAGCCTCCTGAGTGCCAGGATTATAGGTATGTACTACCACACTAAGTTTACAAAAATGTATTTATCACTCAAAATCAAAACAATAAAAAAGCTAATTGTCATAAATTTTAGCACATGACTTCATGTCTCACCCATCACAATAGTTGATAAAATTTTCTACCTTGTTCCAGTCCCTCCCTAGCTCCTGCGGCTTCGGGGAGCCATTACCATCTCTAGCTCTTCCACCCGGAGTTGCTTGCGGCACTTGAGAGACACTCTGTGCTCCTTGGCTTCCTGCAGAGTGTCGTTGCGCACCGTAGTGCTCAGGCAGATCACCACATCTACCCTGCCAAGAAAGGGGAAGGCATGAGACTTAGTGAAGCCACACAAGGCAAGTACTGTGAGACGTGGGCTGGGGCAGGGGCTATACCATTTACACAGAATTTATAATCTTCTTTGTCCTGTTTTTGAGTGTCTTTCCTGTGTCATTTTTAAATTTTTTGCAGAGATAAAAGCAGTAATTTAACTTTATCTTAATAATGGTCCCAAAGCACAAGAACAGTGACACTGCAATTTTGATATGCCAATGAGAAGCCATAAAGTAGAAAGGTAAAAGTTTGGAAAAAAGCACACCAAAATTGCTAAGACTTACAGTGCTACATGAGATGAGGGGAAAGATCACATTCATATAATTTTTATTATACTACATTGTTTACATTAATGGTTGAGTGGGTGTGTGTTTTGGTAGTATTGGAAATAGAACCCAGGACTTTTGCACTGAGCTACATTCCCAGTTCTTATTTTTAATTTTTGAGACAAGGTCAGGTCTTACTAAGTCATCCAGCCTGGGTATGAACTTGTAATCCTATTTCCTAAGTGCTAGGATTACAGGTGTGTACCACCACACCTAACTATTTTGTTATTATTCTTATTAATCTTTTGCTGTACCCAATTTATAAACCAAACTTTATCACAGGTATTCAGGTATAGGGGAAAAATGTCATGTATATATAGGGTTTGGAATTATCTGTAGTTTAGGTGTCTACCGGGTTCTCAGAACACATCAGCTGCAGATAAAGGTGCCCACACTACGTCCCAGAGTCAGGCCCCAGCCCCGGATGCTGATTACATTCCTGACTGGAGGGGAGGACAGGCCAACAAACATGCACAAGGACACTCAACCCTGGCTTGTTAAAATTTTGAATGCTCCTCTTAAGTATGGGACTGTGCTTTTGGCACACTGTGAAACTTATTTTTTGAAAAGCACAAAAACGTGCAAATTGAGGCTGGAGGAATGGCACAGCAGTTAAAGTGCAGCAAGCGCAAGGCCCTGAGTTCGATTCCCTAGCACCAAATAAAGCTGGGAATGATGGCCCATGTCTGTAATTCTAGCTCTCGGGAAGCTGAGGCAGTTGGATTATCTTGAGTCCAAAGGCAGCCTGGGCTACCCCAGTGAGTTCAGGACCAGCCTGAGCTACAGGGTGAGGTGCTATCTCAAAAAAAGGAAAACAAACAAACAAAATGTGCAAATGGGGAGCCTGTTTTATCACAAGAGAAATGGGATTCTAAAATGTGACTTTTCAAAGAACAATGTGCAAGAATTTGGGCAGTCATGCTGCCAAAGTTTATTGCCCTTTCTCTTAAGATTTAATTCTTAAGCAAATCATGGTTCTGTATTTTCACTAGATCTCAATTTAGTAAAAGTTGCAGCTGTCTTTCTGCAGAGACAGCAGCAGAGAAGACAGTGTACAGACAGTGGGAAGCTGGCTCTCCTTTACCTCACAATGCAACTTTCTTCTCTGAGGACAGAGCCTGCTTCTGCTTCATCATTCAGACAGCCTGAACCTGGAAATGCTAGTGTTCCTGCAGTCTATGGGCTTCCCACTCAAAACCCTCACTACCAGCTGTGTCTCCAGCCACTGTGAAGGGACTGTGAGGTGCTATACTGCACTGTGCAGAAGGCCTCCGGTGAGTACTGCGTTATCCCGGATATTTACTCAGTGGCTAAGAGGGACTCAGGGGAGCAGAAGAGATCCATTAAAAGCTACATACTTCTTTTTTATATTGGGGCAAAGCTTCAACACATCTTCCTTGCAGGCCATTTTGAACTTGTAGGAAAATCGAAAATCCTTCATCTGTACCTAAAAGATAAAACAAAGAAAATCAGCAGTTCTCTGGCAAGTTGTAGTGAGTAGAGGTGAGTGATACTGGTTAGGCTGCTGGGAAAAAGAAACCTTCCTACATTTCTGGTGAGATTGTAAACTAGTACAACAATTATGGAAAGTAGTATGGAGATTTTTTAAAAAACTGAAAATAAATATCCCATTTGACCCAGCTATACTGGGTATCTTCCCCAAAGAGTTAAGAGTCATTATACAATAGTGTTACATGCATACCCAAGTTTATAGTAGCCCAATTCATAATAGTCAAATCTTGGAAGAAGCTCATATGTCTGAGTACAGATGACTAGATAAAGAAGATGTAGTACATATACACAATGGAGTATTACTCTGCTATTAAGAATAACAAATTTGAGTCATTTATAGGAAAATGGATGCACCTTCAGATCATTATCCTCAGTGAAATGAATCAAGACCTGAGAGTTAAGTATCATATGGTTTCTCTAATATGAGAAAACCAAATCATAAAAAAAAAGATGATATGGAAGAAAGAAAGAAGATGAACTTTGTAGAGAAGGAAAGGAAAAGTGGAGGAGGGTGGGAAGGGAATAGGGATGTGATATATAAATAAATAAATAAATAAATAAATAAATAAATAAATTTTTAAAAAATTATGAAGTGTTTGGTCTAACTTTTTTCCTTTTTTTTTTTCTTCCCTTTCTCTGTAGTCTTCCTGCCTCAGCCTCCCAAGTAATTAGGATTATAGGCTATGTACCACCACATCTGGTTGGTCTAACTTTCTTATTAAATGCTGAATCTGAGTTGTATGATTTAAAAGAAAAAAGTCTAACACAGAAAATCAGTATCTCAGTGTCACTGACCAGCTGAAAGTGGGTAACTCCAATGGCACACTTCTCATTCATATCCTTCTGGTGTTTGTTCTGTATCAGGCACTCCATCAGGTCTCCAGAGTCTATCTGGTTATCTGCTACATCCTGAGGAAGATAGTGCACACTTACACTTCATCTATACCAATTAATAAATGACACTTAAAGCTCAGTTTATGAGAAATGAAGAATGACTACAGAAGCCTTTACGAAAAATGACACATTTTAATCTACTCAAAATAAGCCTGACAAATCATAAAAGACAAACATCTAGTGGAATAGAATTTACACAAGCTTCTCTGCATGAGGCAAGAACATGTACTATGAAGGCTTTTACTTATATTCCTTATACAATGGCAACTGGCATTGGGGATAGAATCTAACAGAGCCTTCTGCTTGTCAGAGCTTAATGATTCCTAAGTATGGTTCACTTCCACAATTCAGGTAGGCCAGTAAGTAAATAAAGTAATAGATTCACGCAACACTGAAGTACAAAAAAGACAACTGGAAGAGAAAGCTATCACTACAGTCAACAACTCTTGGGAAGCAACTCAGCTATACCCTGGGGACTTCCTTGTTGCATCTTTTCCTGTAAAGAACAATTCCACTACTGCAGCTCCCCACAAATCTGGTCACCTACAAAGCATAAGCAAAAAGCTTTCCTAGGGTGGTGGCCCTTGTCTCTTGACCTTGTTTATACTGCTAACTTTTACTTGTCTATGGCTCTCACTCAGGGAGACTGTATGATGAACACAGAGATGAGTGCAATATCCTCAGCAACACAGCCAAATCAAACTGATTCTGTTTCGAATCCTTGTTCCTCTAGACAAGACTTACATGGCAAAAGTTCTGAATTATGGGTTCACAGGCTCTCATCAGCAAGGCTTCAATTTGAATGTCCTGTGGAAAATTAATATATTAATCATGTTGATCTAAAAACAGAGTGGAGAGGGAAGTTTCTCCTTCTGAATTAGAAGCACTGATGGGCAAATAGTCTACTATGTACATTTAGAAAATATTTTAACATTTAATTTAGCTCAAAAATGCATACAAGTGCTTGCCATTAAACTCTGAAAAGCAAATTTTCAAGTCATGTTCAGTAAAAGAGAAGGCAGGATTAGGAAAGGTGGATGAGGAAGCATTTAGCAGTAATATTAGAACATGAAGAGCCTCTGGAGTTTTTCTGAAATGCTAAGTAAGCAGTTCAAAATGAAAGTGGGGTAACTGACATCTACCTTCTATTGTAAGTTCACAGCCAGACCACTGACTTCAGCTCAGATGACAAGCGCTGCTTCTGGGAAGCACCTGCTACAAAACCTTAAGCAGAGCAAACCTGGGCCACACTAGCTGCTGAAGCAGTATTTCCCATGAGTGATATATTAAAAATGTCCTCACCAGCCCACAAGGATAATGAGAATCCAAGAGGAGGTGACAGAGACAAGAGAAGACAAGTAGAACTGACTGAGAAATGTAAATTCATATATTGCTTGTTTTGACAATTCAAATAGTATTAAAAGACTCATCATGAAAAAAATAGCAATTCCTTGTTTCTGATTTCTGCCCCCACAAGACATTGTTAAACATTTTTAGCTACCTTCCTGCCATAGAAATAGGTCTATATTTCTGAGCAATAAGTCTACATTTTATAAGGTTTTTAAATCTCATGTTTTACATTTTAATGGCATTCAGAATGAAACAGGGATAAACAAAATAATGTGTTCAATCTTCCCTGTGTAACTGGTAGTCCCAGGTTTTATTTCAGAAGACAGAGGAATAACACTAAATGACTGAGTTAAAAGAGCTAATGACGATAAGAGACTAGGAATGCTTTGGTTACTCATAATTGTGATTGAGAGATCTAAGATACAGCAGCTATCTTTTCTTAGGGGGAGAAAGGTCTAACCACTGTGATGACTGTGATGAAAAACAAAGGGCTGACTCCAGACTGAAGGTTATTCTAGAAAATGAGGGGAGGGTCAGAAATTACACAATGTATTTCCTCCTAAAGCAAATGGGGAGACTCAGATCAGGTCTGAGTCTAGAGAAACAGCAGAAATGAGCAAAAAAGGCTAGCTACCCACAGGCCCCTGTCCTCCAGGGAGCTACAGCCTGCTTACCTCCGACTCCAGCTCGGTGAGGTTGCCTACTATGTCTCTGCATTCCACGGCCAAGTCATCCAGATGGTCCTGGAGGCACTCAAGCTCCTATGCATGAAAATACAAGCTCTTGGCATTCATCAGTCAACAGGGAACAAGTGATGGTGAGAAACCAGTATCTACTTCTTTGCACTCGTCCCCCACTTTTCTTCCTTTTAAAACTACTTCACTGGATAGAAAACAACCTATTTATTCGTTTATTTGATTCCTATAATTCTAACTATTGAAAAGATACAGACGGGGAAGCCCAAGGGGTACAAATTCCATAGAAGGCCAAATCTAAGAGTCCCACAGGAATCAAACCTCAGGTGCCCTCCAAGTCTATAAATTTATCAGGCCTTTATTCCTTCCATCAACACACTGCCATTCCATTCCATTTAAATCTGTATTTGGATAATTTCTGCCTCCATTTTAAATGTGTACTGTGATAATGATTGCTAGGCAACAAATTCACAGTGGAAGTCATAGATTATGTTAAGATTCCTTTTTTTTTTTTTCCCTGAGACAGGGTCTGGCTCTGTAGCTCAGGCTGGTCCTAGGCAGGCCTTGGACTCAAAGCAATCCTGCCTCATCCTCCTGAGTGCTGGGATTAGAGGCGTGCTCCACCACACCCAGTTTATGTAATGCTGGGGCATCAGACTCAGTTACTTAGCACTTGACCAAGTGCTTTAACCGCTGAGCCACTCCTCCAGCCAATACATTAAGATTCTTTATGGGTAAAATAGGTGGAATCTGGGGTCCAGTATATAGGATGGAACAGTAAATTCTTGAAGTCGGATCCAGGGGTCTAACTACACAGCACATCAGAAGCCTCATCTGAGCTAGAAGTGATGGCGCACACCTGTAATCCCAGCACTTAGGAGGTGGAGGCAGGAGGACAGCGGAGAGATCAAGGCCAGCTTGGGTTACATAGTGAGCTCAGGACCAGCATAGACTACAAAGTGAGATCCTGTCTCAAAAACACAAAAGAAAACAAAAGGCTCTTCTGAGGGAAATTTCCAAAACAAGCGATTCCAAAGAAGAGATTGAATATTTAAAAATTATTTTGTCTAGGCTTTGGAACTGGGCTAGAGCTATCTTGCAGCTATCTTGTACCTTGTAGTTTATTATTATTCCATTTACAGACACAGAGATTTAAGTGTAACATCAGCTCATTTCCCCAAAGCATACCAAAAGTCACTTCTCAGCAGTGTTCTGCAAAGGGATCAGGTTCAATTTACTGACTATTCTGTAAGACTTTCTCTGTTTAGAATAGGAAGAGGAGGGTTGGAGGGATTACCCAACAGCCACAACAGATGTATACACATATGAAAGATACGCACCACACTTCTGGGAGTAAAATAAGTTAAACAGTAAGGGGAAAGTCTTATTCATAGTATCCTTGCTTAGGTTAGCAACTTTCTAAATGTTTACTTCACTGAGGAGTATGAAAGAAAATGTTTCCTGGGATTCCCTATCAACACATTCTTTGTTCCTGGACACAGGCATCAGAAAGCTAACTGTAGGCATTTTCTAAATATAAGCCCAAGAGAACTGTAGCAGGTTCAGGAAGCAGACTCTTGAAAATAATATTCTTCTACCAGAAAGATCAAGTTAGCAGCCATGTTGCTTCTTTAAAGTGTTCAACTCTTGTACATGTGCCTTTTTAATATTTTAATGCCAGAACTGGTACTGTAGTGGTACAAATGGGGCCTGAGTCTGAGTTCACTTCAGGTTCTAGTATTAATGTGGCTTTAAACAAGCATCTGTGTCCAGGGTACAGGGCTATAATCTCAGTACTTTGGGAGGCTGAGGCAAGAGAATTGCAAGTTCAAGCCCAGCCTGGGCAACCATGCAAAACCCTGTCTCATGCTGATTATCCTGCTTTCTGATGAAGACACGCTAATTTTTCAGTACCTTGAAGCTATATACTCTTTTTCCTTTTCTTAAAAGCTAATTCTTGGGGCTGCTCATTCTCTATACTTTCCTATAGGATAGGTAATAATATAATGGAACAAATGCCAACCTAAGATTATATTTGAATTTTTGGAAAGGATACCTTACTTCTATAGGCCTCAAATAAGTCAGTGAGGTGGAAAAAATTAAGTCTATATCCATGTATCTTACAGTGATATTGTAAGACATGCCCATTATTAATGCATACCAGTACATGCATACATATAAATATGTTTGATTTTAATTTCAAAAGGACTTTAACATGCTTATAAAAAGCAAGAAAAGGAGTTAGGTGTGGTGGCACACACTTGTAATGCTAGCACTATGGGAGGCTGAGACAGGAGAATTACAAGTCCAAGCCCAACCTGGGCACAGTACTTTCCTGATAGTCTGTTTCAAAAAAAACAAAAACAACAACAAAACAGGAAGAGGAGGAGACAGCAACACAAAAATGAATTAAAAATGAGTAAGCTGGACTTGTTGGTGTAGACATGAAACCCTAGCACTGTGGTAGACTGAGGCAGGAAGACTGCAAGTTCAAGCCTAACCTGGGCAGCTTAATGAAACCTTGTCTCAAAAACTTAAAACAATAAAGGGCTGGGGATATAGCAGTGCAAAGGCCCTGCGTTCAATTTGCACTACAGAAAAGAGAAGGAAGAAAAAAAAAGGACATAAAAGAGGAAAGAAAAGGAAAACACACTAAGGAAAATGGGATAGAGCCAGCAGTAAGGCTAGTACAAAAGCCTATGAACAAATCTCCTATACTTGCTTGCTAGAGATAGGCCATATTTTTGGTTCTAAACTACTTAAAGAGCAAAAACAAAAGAGGGAGGTGAAATAATTAATTATAAAATATAGTAACCACAATATAAAAACAAAGTAGCTACATAGAAAAAAATAGAATTATTTTAAGACCAAAGAAAAGTTTGCTAAGAATTTCTTCTAGAGAAAATGTTAAATGATATAATAACAACTGTAAAGTAAACATGAAGCTTGACTTCACTGTGTACCCTACATAAAAGTCATTAACATTCTTATTGTAAGACAAGCAGGAAGCGCGATCCCATACCTGCCCAGTCTCTGTTTTCTCACTACACCATTTCCCCAGATCTATGAGGCACTTATCCTGGAGGGCAGGATCTAGCTTAACATCCATGGCGCGCTGATGTAGGATCCTCTGGACTTCAGCTCGACACTCCCGTGAGAGCTACATGAGAAAGGAGGGTCAAAAGACATTAAAGATCCCAAAATAAATACATGAAGATGTTAAACAGAACACTCCCATTTGTCAGGGAAGTTTAATTTCCTGTAGTTTATTTTTTCAAATTTTATGCCTTAATTTCTTCTGGAATAAGAACTAAATATTGTAATCTTCTAAAAGCCTGTATCTAAAAAGGAATGACATTCAGCACTTTAAAATATGAGATAAAAAGGGTAAACTTTTCTGAGAATATCTGGATAAAAGTGAACTGAATCCATCCAGATTAGGTTAGAGTTTGTTTTCAAAATTAGCTTGCCATTCTATACATATGAATGGAATGCTAGATTCTACTCAGGCAAGAACACACACTGTTCAGAAGAACTGAGTTCAAACTGACCTAAATCACACAAAGCAACTGTAGGGAACCCCAATTGCTACAGATTAGGACCACAATTATCTACATGAGCAGAGGAGGAGGAAAGTAAAAACTTAAAAGTTGTCATTGACAGGCAGTTTCCTCATCCAGAAAGTCAGCACACACCTAGAGAAGGGAGCTAGAAATACCTCTTAATGGACAAGGAGTTTCCTTTAGTGAAGTTGAATGTTTTGTTACTAGCAAGAGTTGTAGTTGTACAGCATAGTAAATACACCAAATGCCACTAAAATTTTCTTTCTTACTTTCTCTTTCTTTCTTTCTTTCTTTCTTCCTTTTTCGAGACACTTACTACATAGAGACTGGTCTTGAACTCATGGCAATTCTCCTGGTTACAATCCTTATTACAGGTGTGTGCCACTGTGCCAAGCTAATCTTTGTGTAGAGCTAGGGAATTGAACTCAGGGTCTTGTGCATGCTAGGCAAGCACTTTAACCACTGAGCTATGCCTCAGTCCCAAAATTTGTACTTTAAAATGGTTAATTTTCTGTTATGCAAAATTCCTTTTTTTCTGTATGAAACTGGAAACTGAACCCACAGTCTTGAGCTACAGCCACTGTTCTTTTTCTTGTGATACTGCTCATGTTGTGATCTTCCAGTCTCAGTTTTCCAGAAATCTGGAATTACAGGCATGTGCCACCACACTCTGACTGAAGGTTTTTTTTTTTTTTTTTTTTTAAGACAGGAAGACAGGGTCTTGATATGTAGCCCAGGCTAGCTTTGGACTCATGGCAATCCTCCTGCCTCAGGCTCCCAAATGCTGGGACTACAGGTGTATGCCAATACACCTAGCTTATGAGGTGCTGGGGAATGGAATTCAGGGCCTTGTGCTTGCAAGGCAACGGTTTTACCCACTGTGCTATTCCTCTATCCCAGTACTTTTTTTTTTTTTGAAAGCCAGTATACCAGATTCAGTCCTTTCTTCATTTACAGGAGAAAAAACATCTTATTGTAGTGTTAGACAGATGCCTCAATTTGGAAGGCCCTGTGATTAATAACAGGTACTTTATAGAAATAAAAAGCAAAGTCCTATGTTTTCTTCCACAGTCACATAAAAACTGGAGTAGGCTGGTAGTGACCAAAGTGAAATGATGCTTTTCTATTTGAGTGTCCTCACTCTGAACTCTAAGCCAATAAAACCTTTTCACTGAGCCCAGAAGGGCTACTTACTAATATACACATGAAGTAATTACCATGGTGACTTTGGTACAGAGTACCAAACACAGTACTAACATATACAGGGTCAGAAGACACCAAGCAGTTCGTCATCACAACATTAGAAAGTAGTTAATGCCACTCAGCAGCCAGGCTCAGCAAAGAACCACCAAAAGGTAGCAGGTGAGGCAGCCAAGTGCTGAGAAACTGGGGGCACAGATGCTTCTGCTTCAACTAGCATACTGTCAGAGTGGCCTCATTAATACAGCATTTGGGTCCAGCTGCCAAGAACAGAAGCCTAAAGAACCATTTAGATCTTGGCTAAAAGCTTCTAATGGATATTTAAAGCTAAATAAAGTTAGGACAGCAAAATTTAATTGTCCATTTGTGATTCAGACTTCGATAATTTAAAGAAAAAAATTTGGAAGTGTTTTCCCGCCCACTTTATTAAAAACAAAAGTTGGTGTAGTAACTGCAAGCATACTCATGAAATTAAATTTTTTTTCTAGCAGTGCAGCGACCCCTTCCACAGCAAAGATACTAAAAAAGCTTCCCTAGGATTACAAAACCAGAACAATATGCACCAAACTAGTCAAAAACAAAAGAAGCAAACAGCGTTGAAGGCATACCCTCCTTCCCTGCTCCTCGGTGCGGTAGGCGTGTCTATATAAGCAGGAGAACACAGCTCCAGGAGGCATAAGTTCACTGGTCTCATTCCAACCATGGGTGTGACAAAGACGAGAAGCATCTCCCTGGCACTTGCGGTACAAGACGGGGTCCAGCCTATAAAGTTAAAAGAGAACTGCTACTTAACTACACTTTTCCATCTTACACACGCTAGGGGCTTTTTACCAGGTGCTTGCTGTGTACTCGACGAAAATCGCTGTAGGGTATAAGAGACAGCAGATATGCAAAAACATAATCCTGACTGTTGTTCTTAATGGATACACAGTGGTCAATCTGCAGAAGTTTGTTAACTTTCACACATTAAGATTTATACTCTACCCTGAAGATGTTATCTTGCCTAATGTTATAGTGAAGAATCAGCATTCACATAATGTAGGCCAAAAACAGAAAACCAATGTTCATAACTGTACTAAATATGACAGCAGTTAAATTCTCCCTAATAGAAGCAATTCAAAAAGATCAGGAAATGGCAAGAGAAACTGAATCTCCTAATCAACTTCCTCTTTAAGGAAGTCACTCCTCTGTCTATTCACATGCAATGGTGACAATGAGCTTGCTTTTCTCCAAAATCAGATTAAGGGATGTTGAATTCTCTCCACATTACGTTGTCAACTGCGAGAGAGTTATATAACGAGTGGAAAGAAGGTCTGGGAGGGTAGCATAGCAGTTAGAGCACTTGCCTAGCAAGTGCAAGGCCCTGGGCTCAATTCCCAAGCACCACATACTGCGGCTATAGTGAAGCATGCCTATTAATCTCAGCACTTGTGAGGCTGAGGCAGGAGGATTGCCATGTGTTCAAGGCCAGCCTAGGGTACATAGTGAGTTCAGGATTAGCCTAGACTACAGAACAAGACCTTGTTGAGAGAGCGGAGGCTGAGGAAAAGGCTAAGATTTAACGAATAGTTTTTAAGATCAAAAAGCAATTTCTTTTTCTTTCTTTTCCTTCCTTCTTTTTTTTGTGGCACTGGGGATTAAACCCAGGGGCATTCTGCCACTGAGCTACATCCTCAGCCCTCTTACTCTGACACCGGTTCTTGCTAAGTTGCTTAGACAGGACTTGAACTTGCAATCTTTCTGCCTCAGCCTTCCTCAGTCACTAAGTGCCACTGATCCTGGCATATGAAGCACTTTTTTGATTATGGGGGTAGAGTGGAGAACTAAAAACAAAGAGGAACCATGGTTTTGATTAAGACAGCAATCTCAGTAAACTCTTGGTTATTTCAGTTGGTGTGGCCTGAGAAAGCACAGAGAAGTCACTGCCCTGCTTTGTGGGGTTCTTTCTAGGACTGAAGTGTAAGGAACTGCTGTAAAAATATCTCTTTTTACTAAAATATGCTGTCAAAGAATAGATTGATCACTAGCAAAGTCTAATGGCCACAGTATAGTGGTTTGAGCATTCACACCCAATACTGGTAGCTCTGGAGGTGGAAGGGGAAACAAAACAAGAGAGGAGGGGAATGCAACCAATGAACTGCCTATAATGTTCTTCTAATTTATCTCCATCCTTCCTTTTCTCCCTTTCATAATTTTTCTTTCCCCCTCAATATTGGGAATTAAGCCCAGACAGCATAGAGCTACATTCCCCAGCCTCTTTAAAATTTTATTTCGAGGCAGGGTCCCACCACTAAGTTGTCCTGGCTGGCCCCAAACTTGCATTTCTCCCTGCCAGCCTCCCGAGTGCCTGGGATTACAGGAACGCACCACCAAGGCCAGCTCTTTCTTTTCTTGCTAACAGAATGAGAAGAAAATTAGAAAACCAAGTCATTTATTGACAAGAACCTCTTAAGCAAAATAAATTCAATAATTCTAAATAGTTAAAGAAATAAAAGCAAATTCCCACTCCCGGTTCAAATCAATAAAGATACAAATGCACTATTATCTCCTTAGAATTTTATCTGAAGATGCTAGGTGCCAGAGTTCTTTCTAGATAAATGTTTGTGGTATCAGAAATATTTTGATCCTGACTTCCATGGCAATGGTGAAACAGGAATGCTTGGTACAGATCAGCAGTGAGCTGACTCTGCTTTAAATATTGCTCTAGAAGCAGAAAGAATAGGCTTCCGGGAGATAGAGTCTCTTAACTATTCTAAACTTGAAAATAATTTCCTACTGACAGTTTCAAAATATATAGGCAGGAGTGGGAGGGTATAGCTCAGTGTCGGAGTGAGGACTCAGCATATGAGGTCCTGGGTACAAACCCATCACCAGAAGACCCTTCCCTCACCTGCACAAAGGGCAGAGACTGATTACACCAAATAGACTGAAGCACTATCTTATGCTGGCTTCAAAACACTTACTTCCAATCTCGGGAGATGAAATATTGCAGCTCTAAGAGGCGATGTTCACAATCTTCCACCATTTTCTCTGTGTATAAATGCTCCATCAAGCATGAGAGGATCCTAGTCAAAAAAAATAAAATAAAAAATACACACACACACACACACACACACACACACACCCCGAAGAAAAGAGTGTTTTGATGTCAGGCTTGGAATTCTGATCTGAATCTTTGATCAATCTAGTATTTTCTTTGTCAAAAGAAAAGTGCGTTCACTATCTTTCTAAGGCAATCACTTATTTTTCTAAAAAGAGTATAAATTAACTGAACCTGACAGTGACTGTGTCTTCTATCAGCTTCAGAGCCATTTAGCACTTAAAACTCAAGGCACACAAGATCTATGCACAGGTTCTTTATTATTTAACAATTTATCATGAAAATTTTCTAACACGGATAAAAGTAGAGAATGATGTACTGTGGCCACGCTTGCTCTAACTCTATGACTAACTTTTAACTCTTGCTTTAACTCTATGACAAATACTCTAAAGCACAGCTCAGACCTCATTAATATTTCTCATTATACCCCACAACCCTTTTTATGTTTTATTTTGAGACAGAGACTTCCTTATTTGCTAGGTTGCCCAGTTTGGGTTCAAACTTGCAATCCTCCTGCCTCAGCCTCCCATAGTGCTAGGATTACAGATATAGACCACCACAGTCAGTTCCATATCATTTAACTAGTAAATACTTCAACAAGTTTTTCTGAAATATGAGAACATAATAGCACTGTCATGTAACAAAGAAATTTAAAAATCCTTAATGTCCTGTTCATTTTTAAAGGTTTTCAATTATCTCATTTCTTTTTCTTACGTTTATTCAAACCGAGACTCAGTAAAGTCCCAACATATTGTATTTACTTGAAAAGTATCTTAAATTTTGTTAAAACCTGAAGCAGTTTCCCCTTTCTCCCTCTCCTTCCATTTTTTTGGGTGATGTAGTTATTTTTATACTGGTAGCTATTCTTATTGTCAAATGTGTTTGACTGTGTCTTTCCATGAACACAGAAAGCTTTCAGAAGAACACTATTTCTACTTCCCTATTGCAGCATGAACAACAAACAGGCGTTTCACACAGCAGAACGATAAACCTGGACTACTTTAAGTTTACTGTTGGGTTCTACCAGCTGCAAGCTATACAGATTTTTTGTAGAATGGGGAATCTATTCTTACTTGCAACCTGGTCTTAAAAATTCTATTCACATCACATGGAATAAAAAACAATGCTAGAGAAACACTTTATTATAGCATTTTTCAGCTTTATGAGATCCTGGATTAAACTCTAATACTCATTTTTAAATTTTGACCTCATCCTTCAACTACCACAATTTTTCTGTTTCAGTTACAATCACTTTTCTAATGACTATCAAGAAGCCAATGTATACAATGTGTCAACACAGACAAGGTAAAAATACTGAGTGCCAATGTATGAACCACTTTATTCCGGATGTTTCTCTCTTCCACCTGCATTATGTAGAAAGCTATTCAGTGACCTCCAGGATCAGCCCACATATGCTTAGTCACTCTCAAAAGCCATCATAATGCTGGATCTGGGGGTTTCTCTACAACATGGAAGAAACAGATACAAGATCTGAACTCCAACACTAGTTTTAGTAAAAATTAGTAAGTGTTCCTGTTCAAAATTTTTTTAGTCTCAATGTCAAGCCAGGGAGTGCAGGTGTAGCTCAGCAGTTAGAATGCTTGCCTAGCAAGCACAAAGTCATGGGTTCAATTCCCAGCACCACATAAGCTGGCTGTAATGGCACACACCTGTAGTCACAGCACTCAGGAGGCTGAGGCAGGAGGACTGCCATAAGTTCAAGGCTAGGCTGATCTATGTTGTGGGCTCAGGACCAGCCTGGACTATGGAGCAAGACCCTATCTCAAAAAAAAAAAAAAAAAAAAAAAGTCATTTGAGGGAAATGTTTTCTGTGCTGTCAGGTAAGGCACAATGTAAATGAACACCACAAGTAAGATAACCTACATTGGGTCTCCTGATCGTATGTGTTTGCAGGCTGTCTGGATTACAGATTCACAAGCTTCATTCAAAGCACGATCAATGCGGTAATCTGCACCAGGGTCGGTCTCCTGAATCAATGTTTGAAGCTGATTAAAAAGAAAAAGTCAATCAGTCACTTAGGCACCCGAGAAGAACAGTGTCATCTTGTCACACAATTGGGTTTTCAGGCTGGCATACCACAACACCCTCTAACAAAGTACCACTGTTATCAGTGGCTCAGCTTTTGACAGATACTTTCCAGCTGATGTCCCCCACCTTGTTACACATTTCTGTGTTATGCCACCATGCTGACTGCTTATCTACCAGTTCTGCACATTTCTCATATTACGCAAACAGCAGATCTTTACAATATAAGGATGCAAGCTCTTTCCTTTTACCTGCCTACTTATTAAATTGGATTACTAAACATGATACTTAGAGCAAGACAAAATTCACTATAGGACAGTAAAGACAGGACAGTTCTAGGACAAGGGATGTAGTTCAGTGGCCTAGCATGTGAGGCGTGAACTTGATCCTGAGCACTACAAAATAATAAACATTTCCTGTTAGACAGCTCACTTTGTTGTAAGATGAATTTAAATCTGGCTATGATGACACTAGTATTAAAACAGATATAACTGGCCTGATGTGGAGTCGTACATATACCCATAGTCCCAGCTACTTGGGAGGCTGAGACAGGGAGGACTGCAAGTTCAAGATCATCATGGGCAATTTAGCAAGACCCTGCCTCAAATTTTTTTTTTTTTAAAAAAAGGGCCAAGGTTGCAACCCAGTAGTAGAACACCTCACGGTTTGATTCCCCAGTGCTATAAAACTAAAACAAAAAGCATACTTGGCTTGCTAAAAGCAGATATGAAAGATTTCACCACACTTAAAAATACTTTAAGAATATTTGATGGGGGGGATATTTGTAATGTCCCATTTTTAAAACTTTTCCCCCCCCCTAAATAACACTGGAGATTGAAACCAGGGCCCTGTATTGAGCTACATCTGAACCCGTTTTTTATTTGCTCTTGGAGACACTGTTTCACTAAAAAGCTATGTTATCCAGGCTGGGCTTGAACTTGTAATCTTCTTGGCCCATTTCCCAGAGTACTAGGATTACAGGCCTGGTGTTTGCCACCAATCTTAGCTTCTTTAACTAATTTTAAATACAACCAAAAAGCAAATCATAACCTTTTCATTATAAGGATACAGAAATAATTGCCTGATATTATTATACAACTAAAACTGAGGAACCAATAATTTTTTGTGGTGTTAGAGATGAACCCCAGAAACACTCTACCACCAAGCTATATTCCAAACTTACTTTTTACTTTGAGACAAGGTTTCATTCATTTGCCTAGGCATGACACAAATTTGGGGTACTCCTGCCTCAACGCCACAAGTACTGAGATTATAGGCATGTGCCATTGTACCTGGCTGAGGCTACAGTGCTTATCATCTACTTTTACTTGGTCCATCCTTTGCCATAGGAAAAAGTAAAACAACAACAACAAACATACTTTAGAGAATAGGTGGCTACAGAATACCTAAGTTCTATTAACGGTTTTGGTTCTGCCTGACACTAGCTTTGAGAACACAGACAAGTTATTCACCCTCCAAGTTTCAGTGTCTAAACTGCAGATTATAGGAACTAATACCAAATGGAAAAAGACTGGGTAAACTGTAAAGCATCTTACAGATGTAAAAGATTATTATCACAGACAGATGGCAGATGGTGTTTTAGAGTGGGAATCTTAAATAAAAGAAAGACAATTTGAAAACTACAATCCTTTTTGGTTTGACTTCTTTTTTTCAAATTAAGGAACTGGAGTCTTATCCTCTCCTGGATCAGTGCAAATCTGACCCCTAACCATATAGGGGCTTTTATGAAGGTCCCAGCCCATTTACCTATTTATCAAAGCTCTGGAAACAAAAAACAGCTCCATCATCCTGGAAAAAGTCAATAATCAAGAGAAAAATGCATAAGATTTCCAATATGATGGGATGAAAGCAATTTATAGCAATTTCTTGGTAGCAAGCTGGAGAAGCTATGAAGTACTGCAGTTAGTTGATAGGAAGACTATTTCATGAACAAAATGATAATAAATTCTACTTATCGTGTTTGCTGACAAATAACAAACTATTTACATCTTTTTCTGAGGGAAGTTAGAAACAACACGTGCATCTCGAAGACTCTGTGGCCGACAGGACAACTCTGAGAATTCACACTGAATATTCTAAACTTCTGTAATATTATAAAGACAAAACAAAGGTCTCTCGGAGCTGAAAAGGCTAAGGGCTCAAGGAACCATTGCCATTCTGGAATTCAGTGACGGGAGGGTAGAAAATTCACTACAGGTGTGAACTACTGCCCTGACATACTTAAGAAAACCCAAGAAAATCTTCAGAGAAATGATTAGTGTAAAGACTGAACAGATAACTTTGGTGTGTGACAGTCTGTTTGAACTGGTTCAGCCATCACTGAATATAGCTTAATAGTTCATGACTGGGATAAATTTGGAAGAGCATGTACTCATTAAGACAGTAATTATCCTTATGTTCAGAGATTACTGTTTGTTGATTATTACCTATATCAAAGCACATCACTAAATCAATACAAGCAGAGAAGAGGGAAATCTAATGGTCAGCCACATAGAATTGAAGTCTGCTGTATGTATAAAGAAAGAAAATTCTGAAAACAAAAAAATCTATTCAAAATAAAAACAGTGTTCAATCTGACTGAGGAGAGATAATACACTGTTAAGACTAAGGACATTTTCTCACTTTGGAGAAATGCCTATTTCTGTGAAAAAGCGCAAAGCCACAGTCTATAATAATAAAAATATAAAGTGTGTGTTTTCCTCCATTCCTTGGCTAGTCTTAAATGCAGGCAAAACCCTCACACTTTACTAGATTTGGAAAGCACTTTCTTCTGGGCACAAAGGGTGATGTGGGTGGTACTTATTTATCTTTCAGGTTGAGTCACTATTTCTTTCAACAAGCTAAATTTCAAAAAGTCTTGGGAGTGAACTGGATGTCCCAAAATAAAGCCAACCCAGCCTATTTTCCTTTTTTCTTTCTTTCCTATACATTTTACTACAGCTATAGGTTGAGGAAAAGGATGGATTTACTCCTTACTTCCCTCTCCAATGTTTCCGTGAATTAAGGACAAAAGGCAAATACAGCATAGGTCACACCCTGACTTGTTCCTGGTTGGGGGCACAGGCACATTCACTGGCACAGAGGCTTCCTAGACTAGCCCGGCCTATTCCCAAGGAATTATACTCAAACCACAGCTTGGTATTTTAGAACACACTCTGAATTTCTCTCTTTGTCTCTCCATGGGAAAAATGTGTGTATGATGTGTGATATACAAACATTCATTATGCACGCATGCATACACACATATACAGACAGACACATGTATATATATATATGCCCACAAATACTGCTGTCTTCTCCGGGCTAGGGTAACTGAAGCTAAAATGAAATCATACTCTAAAGTCTACAGAAATTTCTGTTCCAGGGAGGCTAGAGGAATGGCTCAATAGTTAAAGTGCTTGCCTAGCAAGCGCAATGCCCTGAGTTTGATTCGCCCATGCCACATAAGCTGGACACAGTGGTGTATGCCTATAATCCCAGCACTTGGGAGGCTGAAACAGGTGGACTATCAAGAGTCCAAAGCTAGGCTGGGCTACAGAGTGAGAACTTATCTTCAATAAACAAATAAATAAAACTAAAAAAAAAATAAGGAATTTCTGTTTCAAACAGTAAAATGATTTTATATAACTATCAGGAAAATAAAATTCAAGTAATAATCAATTTTTAATTTTTAATAAAAATGACAAATACAAAGTAAGTTCCATTTGGGGAAAGTCTCAACCTTTTGTAAAAGTAAACAATCTTCTGTGCTTCCTGAAGGCAAGTTCTCTGTATAAGCTTTTCATTGTACTGTGGCATTCAGTGCTTAAATTGCCAAAGACTCTTCTCCAGTTAAAAAGAAATGAATGGGGAAAATAGTAATGAAATATTCATTTTGTCTGTAATATTTTGTTAGCCTTGTATTACATAATTTACCCATATTATGCAGCTGCTTCTGAATACTGGATCAAGAATAACTTTATTTTCTCAAAGTATACTAGCTATCTTTATAGAACTGACTATAAAATGTGGGTGAGGGGCGGTGCAGGGAGATTCTTTCATTCATAGTTACTCTAGTCTAGAAAACATTGGCGCAACTTTTAAAATGACACATGTCCTCGGTCCTTTAGGCCACATTGCACATCAGTAAATAAAGAACTCCTAAGAAAATAGTTGTCAACTCTCTTCAGCTTCAAGTCAATCAATCCAATTAAAATGACCCTTCCTGATTTATTAGAACATGGTTTGTAGTGATTCAGTAAATTAAATTTGATAAGTTACATTTTCTTAAACTCTAGCAATTAGTAAGTTTTTTTTTCTCTATGTAAGTATACAGCTCTTTTTATTGATTTTTAAGTTCAAACTTTTGTTCTGTAGCAAATTTTACATGTGTGTGTGTGTTGGGGGGTCGTTACTGGGGATAGAATCCAGGACCTTTGGATTAAGCTATCCTACTAGATCACTTTTACCCTCTGAGACAGAGTCTTGATAGGTTCCTAAATTGCCTAGCCTAGGCTTGAACTTGGAACCCTCCTACCTCAGACTTTCAACATGCAGAAATTACAGGTTTGCACCACACTGCCTGGCTAAGTGATCCAGAGAAATCAAGTTGGAACAGTGTTAGGAAGAGGCTGCTTAGCTGATAAAATCTGATAGTCAAGGTAGCAGTAGAGAAATTTCCTTACCGCCTGCTGGCAGTTCATTCCAAGATTCCCCTTCTCTCCGCGAACTACTTTCATCAGACAGTGCAGCGTTCGCCCCTTCCGATGCAGACCAGAACAGTGGTGTTCAATCTCCCCGCGACAGCTCAGGATGATCTCAGGGCTCAGAGAGAAGTCTTCCATTAGCATGCGTCGGTAATCCAACATCTCGCCTTGGCACTCGCTGCTCACTTGTCTCCCTGAGTTAGGATGTAAGTTGTGTACAGTGAATGTGAGGATCAAAAATCACCACATATTAAAAGTATAAGCTTCTGAATGGAATAAAAAAATGCTAGCCATGCAATATTTCAACTGAAAAACTCATAACTTAGCAAAAATGTTAACAACACAGGGTGGGCTTGGATTCTAGGGACTTGGGCTTATACTCTTAGTATTCTTCATTATATAGATTTTATAATTCTAAGCTAGGTCCAGTGATACAAGCCTGTAATCCTAGCATTATGGGAAGCTGAAGTAGGAGTATCACAAGTTCAAGCCCAGTCTGAGCAACTTAATATCTTAGCAACATCCTGTCTCAAAATCAAAACTTAAAAAAAAAAAAAAGGCAGGGGGTGGGGGGACGTAGATCAGTGTGAAGGCCCTGGGCTGAGTCCTTAGTTAAAAAAAAAAAAAAAAAACGAATTACTCATGTAAATATTTAACCAATAGAAGCCTTGTGTGTATATACATCTGTGTGCTGGAGACTGAACCACAGCCTCATGCATGTTAAGCATGCACTGAAACCACTGATCTACCTTCTTAGCCCCAGAGTCTCAAAAACAGAGAACTATTGGGAGCGAGAATGAAAGACAAGGAATAAACACTACTGGTCTACCTAGTGAATGCTTCTGGAGAAGATTACACTTCAAATATTCACTCTACCTTTCTGGATTCTTTTGAGTTATAAATACTGATTGGGAATACTTAAAAGAGATTGAAAACAAATAGAAAACATTAAAAAAAGTTATCCAGCCAGTTAGATTAGTAATATAGTCATAATTTGAAGTCAAGTTTCTCTGACCCAATTCTCATGTGTTACAGCATTTTACCCTAATTCTTTTTCTTTTTTTTTGGCTTATTTTTTATAATAACAATCAGCTTGAGAAACTGGCATATTTACATATTGTACCTTGATCATTTTTTATTTCCCTTCCTTCTTCCTCACATTTTCTCTCCTTTCTGCAGCCCTTTTTTCCTCTCTATAAAGCCTATCATCTCACTTTCTTCCATCTCTTTTACTTCTCTTATGGTGTTCTCACATTAGAGAAACCATAAACATTTAACCTTCTGTGTCTGACTCATTTCACTAAGCATGATAGTCTCAAGGTACATCTATTTTCGTACAAATTAATCTTTATGGCAGAGTAGTACTCCCATTGCGTAAACAAATGATGTCTTCTTTATCTACTCACCTGCTGATGGACCTATTAGCTACTTCAAGATTTGAATATATATGTTGTATTGCTATAAACATGGGTATACATGCATCACTCTTATATAACTTTAACTCTTTTGGGAAGATATCCGAAGGGGTATTTCTGGGTCAAATGGAGTATCTATTTTCAGGTTTTCTGAGGCATCTCCATACTGTTTTCCATAGTAGCTGTAAAAGATTATAGTTCTACCAATAATGTAGAAGATTCCTCTTATCTTACAACCTTATCAGTATTACTGGCCTTAGATGGAACCTCAGTATTGTTTTAATTTGCATTTCTCTGATGACTAAAGATGGTGAGCATTTTTTCATGTATTTATTGGCCATTTCGATTTCTAAGAACTGTTTATTAATTTTAATTGCCCACTTTTGATGACGTCTTTTATTTTGGGGGTTCTAATTTTTAAGTTCTTTATATATTCTAGATAATAAATGGTCCTCTGTCTAAGGAGTAGCTAGTAGAAATTTTTCCAATTCCATTGGTTCTCTCTTCACTTTGTTGAGTGTCTTCTTTACTGTGTAGAAGTTTTTTTTTTCTTTTCTTTTCTTTGTATTTTTGAGACAGGGTCTTGCTCTATAGCCCAGGCTGCTCCTGAACTCACTTTGGTGCCCAGGCTAACCCTGGACTCAGGAAAATCTGCCTCCCTCAGTTTCCCGAGTACTGAGATAACAGGCGTGCACCACCACGCCCAGATTTATGTGCTGCTGGGGAATCAAATTCAGGGCCTTGCACTGCTGTGCCATTCATTCAGCTCCTGCAGAAGCTTTTTAAAATTGGTGATAACCCAAATTGCTGGTTCTTGGTGTCACTTTATGTGTACTGAGTATTTTACTGAGAAAATCCTTACATATGCCCATGTCTTCAAGGATTTTGCCTTTACCTTCTTTCTTTTCCCCCAACAGGTTCATTTTTTCCATTTTAATGTCTAGGTCTCTGGTCCACTTTGATTTGATTTTGGTACATGATGAAAGACACAGGTCTAGTTTCATTCTTCAGTACATAGCTAACCAGTTTTCCCAGCACCATTTGTTAAAGAGGCTTTTCTCCAACATGTTTTTGGCTCCACTATCAAGGCTAAGATGGCTGAAGGTGCTCAAGATTGTCTCCACATCCTCAATTCTGTTCCACTGATCCATTTATTTTTGGGCCAATACTATGTGGTTTTTCATCACTGTTTTTTGTAATACAACATGTTTGGTATTATAATCCCTCCTGCTTTTGTTTTGTTGCTTAGGACTATTTTTACTATTCTGAATCTCTTTTAGTTCCACATAAACTTTAGGATTATTTTTTTCTTGTTCTCTGAAAATGCTACTGCTATTTTTCCCCACTATTTTTATTAATATACAAATGTAATACATAGTATTTACAATGAATTTGGGTGTTTCGTACACATGTGTATCATATTGACTTTACAATCCCTTCCCATTTTCTACCCTCCCACCTCCTCCCTATCCCTTCCCCCAACTCCGGCTATCACTTCATGTGGTTCCAAAGAATGTCTGCGTTTTGGGTTTTCCAAGTCCGAGAAACCATACAGTGTTTAACATATTAATCTTCTGCACCTAAGTCATTTCACTTAAGACACCACTCTAACTAAGCTTCCTACTCCTCAAATGGGTTCGCAGTAGTTAAATCTTGATGCTGCTTCTCTGAATCCGACCAATCCCTTTAATGGGATATTTAACAAAGTTTTTTTTTCCTATATTTTCTTATATCTTTGTTGTTATTGTTAAACCTGGCTTTACCCACCAGTTCACATTAGAAAGTAACTACAAGCATGTAGTTCAAAAGACTTGTAAATTTTGGAAAGAAGAAAAAAAAATTAAATTTCAAATGCCTTAGCTGAATACTGGAAGGTACATACTTGTATATTCACAGGGTTATCTTTACATCAATCAGTTTTCTTAGGATAAATTTTCATCAGTGACCTAATAAGTGAATTGCTACAATAAAGTTAAAACTGTATCACACTGCTACATTAAATGAACTTAAATCTATACCACATATATATACTTAAAGTGACAGATACGAAGGCAAATTTAGTTATTTCAGAATTTTTAACTTTCATAACTTATTTACTCATATTTCACTGATTACTAACATACTTTTTTCTCAGCTCATTCTCCTCCAGCTGTTGCTGCTTTTCCTCTGGGGTCATTGGTGACGCTGGCCTCCCTTTCACTTTCTAAGTTTCCTTTAAGTATTCTCTGCAATACTGGTTGAGTGGCTGCAAATTCCTTTAAGCTTTCTATGTTATGGAAAGTTTTAAGTTCTCCCTTTAAATTTAAGATAATTTTGGTGGATATGGCAGTCTTAGTTGGCATTTATGTTCTTTTAGTGCTTGGATGACATTGTTCCACGATCTCCTTGCTTTTAGAGTTTGGTTTGAGAAGTCTACAGTTATCCTGATGGGCTTATCTTTGTAGGTCACCTTCTGTTTTTCTCTTACCGCTTTTAGTTATTTTCTCTTTGTGTTGGGTTTCTAGAATTTTAATTATGATGTGTCGTGATGAGGATCACTTCTGATCAAAGTTGTCTGGTGTTCTATATGCTTGCAATAGTTCCATATTCGTTTCTTTTCTTAGATTCGGGAAATTTTCTTCCATTATGTCATTAAACATGTCCTTTAAGCCTTTTGTTTTGTCCTCAGTCTTTTCCTGGATTCCCATAATTCTTAGGTTATTTCTCCTTGAATCATCTATCAGCCGTTGTAATGATTCACTTCCTTTATTTACTTTGTGTTCTTCATGGTCTGTATGTTGCAGCTCAGTCACTTTATTTTCTAGGTCTGACATTCTATTCTGAAGTTTTTTAAAGTGGTTGCTTATTATTTCCTGTGTGTTTTTCATTTCCTGAATATCTGCATTCAATTTTTCTATATTTCTGTTGTGTTCTTCTCTAATTATTTTGCCTTCATTATCTTCTGGTATTTTTCTTCTTTGGTCTCCTCTAGTTGCTTTTCAAGGCTTCCTTTTTGCTTAGCTATGTGTTGGTGTAGCTCTTGCGCTGTCTGTTTTATTTCCTGCTTTAATTCCTGCTTTAATTCACTGAATTTCTGGGCCCAGAAGTTACCACCATTTTTGCCATTTTCCTTTTTGGATCCTGCAATTTCAGTTTCCCTGGTACCATCTTCTGGGGTGTCAGGTCTTTTTGTAGGAGATTTGTTACCATGCTTCCCCATGGTTCTGCTACCTCTGGCTGTCTCTGGTGCACAGGAAAGAAGGGTTTGGTGAAGGCTCAGTCCTAGATGCCTCTGGAATCCTCTGGCCCAAAGGACAGACAAGGCGATGGAATTCCCAGTCCTAGATGCCTATGGAAGCCTCTCGGGCTCAGGATTGGCAAGGTGATGGAATTCCCTGGAAGCCTCTGGAAGCCTCTGGCTCATGGGATGGGCAGGCAATGGACTTCCCTGTCTAGATGTCTCTGGCGTGCAGAGCAGCGGTGAACCGGAAGCCTCTGGTACGTGCTGGAGGAATGGGACGATGAACCCCCTTTTTGAGGTGTCTTGTTTCCCTGGTCCACTCAGCATAGCTCTCCATCTGTCCTGGCTTCCCTCCCCCAGAGCGGGGATCTCCACCCTTGGAGCAGAGGTGCCCTGAGCCGTTCAGGGGATCAGCAGCCTTTTCCCCTCCTTTCTCCTCTCTCTGCCGCTTGTGCCAGTTTCTTCCTAGGCACTGTTTAAGGGTGGCTCCAAAGCCCTGGTGTGCTCTTCTGAGCTTTCTTTTACTCTAAAGGGTTCAGTCTTGGCCTTTTCTTTTTTCCCCCTTCTAATTAAAATGGTTCCTGCTGACTTCTTCCTTTCCTACGCATATTCCCTTTATTCCATTCTCCTGCCTGATTGCTGTGGCTACATTTTTGAGCACTATGTTGAATAGGAATGGTGGGAGCAGACACCCTTGTCTTGTTTCTGATTTTATGGAAACTACTTTCAGTCCTTACCTCTCTATTTTGTTTTGTTTTGAGACAAGACCTCACTTTCTGGCTCAGACTGGCCTCACACTTGCAGTAATCTTTTTGACTCAGGCTCCTGAATGCTGGTATTATAAGTATGTGCTACTAAACTTGGTATTATAAATCTTAAATATGCATTTTAAAAATTAAAATATTCAGAAGCACAAATATAGGAGAAAACTGTTATCTATAGGTATGAGAAGTTTTAGAGTGTGAATCCAAAAAAGGAAAGGAAGAAATAAAAATAAATGAACTCTCACCTCTGTGAACTGCTGACTCCAGACACATTAGAAGGTAGGAGAGCCTGGCCTCCCGGGACCGAGGAAGGTTTTCCACATTGCATCGGTATTTCTTCAAGTCACTCTTACAGGATTTGGCCAATGAATAACTGACTTTATAATCCTGGGCAATCAGCTTCTGGCGGGTTGTTAGTGCTTCTCGACACTGAAGAAAGAACACTCAGAACAGTAAGATCACTCATGCAGCTCAGCTCTTCACTCGTACTTCTGAGACAAGCAAGGGAACTGACAGCTAAGTGTATGTTAACAACTGCAATCATTAACATTATGCCTTTCTCCAAGCTTGATTAAAATTTAGTGTGGCAAGAGATAAGAGTATATTGTAGGGTTGGAGTTGTAAACCCTGAAATTCTAAGGTGAAATGCTAATTGCTCCTGTAAGAACAGCTATCCTGAACAAACAAATGTTTGATGGATCATAATATATTAACTTGATACAAAGTACTCTTTCTCTTTAACAATACCCCTTGCATAAATTTTACCAGAATCAAAGTGGCAAATGACCACCACACAGTGGCAAAAAGCAAACAGTACAAGAAAACTGAATCATTTCCTCAGCTGCAATGGATGGTAGATTACAGAACAACAGGACAGCCAAACTACCTACTTTAAAGAGCAATTAATGATTCCTGCATTCATACAGGGACAGAAGACATAATTTAAAGAGACAGCTGCTGAAAAATTAAATGGCTAGTTACCTGTGCCACCAAGAGGTGAAGAGGCTACCTCTACCTTACATTTCCACACAGATTTGGCTACCCTAAACTGCCCGAGTATGTACAGCTGGCCTTAGTGTGTTTCTAATGCAAAATTCTCTAACTTTACTCCCCAAATTGATTCTTGGAGACTTCTCACTGTCTATGTATCACAATTAGAGCTCCATTTTCTTGGGTATAGCCAAATATGCTTTGGTTCTCTACTTAAACCCAGCATATTAACTCTGGAAAAGGTATCCTTTATCAGTTGCTTTTATTTTGGTAGAGTCAGCCCTTTGTATCTACAAAATAAAAATATCTGGAGGAAAGCAAATTGTGTTTGTATTAAACAGACCTTTTCTTGGCATTATTCCCTTAACAATGCAGCGCAACAACCACTTTTACAACATGTACCTTGTATTAGGTATCGTAAATAATTTAAAGATTTTTTAAAATACATAGATTTAAGGTAACAGAAGTTATAAACAAAGACAATGGCTTTTTATGTAAGGAACACGAGCAGTGTTAGATTTGGGTATTCATGGGAAGTACTGGTGTCAATCATCAGTAGATACTATGGGACAAGTGAATAAGGTTTGTGAAAACTTTAAAGAAATTAGTAATAAAGTATTAATTTAAAAAAATACCTTTTCACTCATGGATTCTTCAAACTTATGGTTAAAGAGGCACTTATATACTCTGCCTTCACCAGCTTGTGTCTGTAAGATGGAAAATACACATTACTATTATTATTAGCTAAACTGTTAAACTGCATTAATCCAAAATCTCATACAAATCTATTAAATGTACTGTTAGAGAATCAAGAAAAGTGTCAGAGTGAATCTTTCTTATGACTTTATGCTAGAATCAATAAATTCTTAGAATCAGTAGCTCTGATAGTTAATGCTGTTAATTTTAAACAGGAAGTAGAAAAAAAGGTAAACAAATCACTCCCTGTCCTTTTTTGAGGATGAATGTTACTCCTATTTAAAGTACTAGAAAGTTGTCTACAGAAGATGGAGATAGGGGCTGGAGGAATAGCACAGCGGTTAAAGCGCTTGTCTTGCAAGTGTAAGACCCTGAGTTTGACTCCCCAGCACCACATAAAGCTGCACATGGTGGCGCATGCTTATAATTCCAGCACTAGGGAGGCCAAGGCAGGAGGACTGCCATGAGTCTAAGGTCATCACGGGCTACATAAGTGAGTTCTGGACCAGCATGGGCTATAGAGAGAGACCCTGTCTCAAAAAAAGAAAAACAGAAAGATGTAGATATTCAGTGGTAGATGCTTCCCTAATATGTGCAAGATCTGGTAGAAGGAGAAGAGTGGAAGGGAGGAGAAGAGTGGAAGGGAGGAAGTAAAGCGAAGGTAATAAAAGAGTAAAGAAAGAAAACGGAAGGAAGGAAACAAGGAAAGAAAGAAGGAAAGAAGGAAGGAAGGATGAGTCTCACAGGCTATGATAGTAATCAAGGTTTTAAAAGTTAGAACCTGTTTTCTTCATCTCAGACAAAAAAAAAAAAACACATAAATGCATCCCCACTTTAGTCACAGAATAAATATGAACCAGATTCCCCAGGAAAATAGATTCTTAAAGATGAAACAGACTTCCAAGAACTGAAATTGGGAAGTGAGATAAAGTAGAAAAAATGTGTGGAATGTGCTAGAAACCAACTGTTAGCTACATGTTAAACCTTCAAGGCTGAGCATCCAATACTATTTTTTGTTATCTTGGGACCAATTCCACCTTCCATTTCAGTGGCTTTTCTACATGTGAGGTTTTGAGGAAGAAAAGGAGAACAGTTTCTGAGCTGACTCACATTTTCACAAAAACGTTCCCGATCATCTCGGCAAGCAAAATATAAATGCCGGTCTAGATGAAAGTCATCCGAGGACAGCTCAGCCACCCGGAGAATAGCTTTCTTACAGAGTTCAGAGACTTGAATTTTGGGTTCTTTTTCTTCTGCTTCTTTCACCAGGCCCTTCTCCAAGCATGATACCACCTCACCTTGCGAGTGTGCATCCTAAAATAGCAAGGATATTAATACTTAAAAACTCTGACCACGTGGTTTTCAAATAAACATCATTTGGTTAGAAAAATGCCAACATATTGTTAGCTTACTGATAATCTCCTGAGCCACCAAGTGAGAAGCATGTTATAGAAGTTAAAGAAAATGCCTTTTATAATCTTTAGTTTGAATATACATGCCATATGCTACAAATGAAATAAAGATACTGGGAATTTAGGGCCAGAAATAAGAATCCAAATTTTTAGTTTAAATGTTAGAAAATATTTAAGAAATAACATCAGCTCTAAGCTCTGATTAGAGATCCTGTCAATACTGAAATAACACTGGAGAAATTTTTATACTTTACCTCTAGGAGCTAGACACCTCCCAAATAATAGTGTTTTCAGTCATGCAAAATAACCAACCAACCAAACCACCTGCCTGAGAGGTATTGCTCAGAGGTGAAGCATTTGCTTAAAATGTCAAAGTTTTGAGGCTTGACCCCCATTGACAATAAAACAAAAACAAAAAATAAAACAACAAATCAGAAAACCAACTGAGCAAGGACAGCAACAGACTCCCTGATTTTTTTCTCTTTTTTTCCCAGAAGTCCTTCCTGTTGCCCCAGGACACTGTCTCCCAGTAGTCTCTCTCTTTCTTGGGTTTCTCTGTTTCCTGGATGTCGTTCTGCTTCCCAGAAGACCTCTGTTTCCCAGCTGTCTCTGTTCCATGTGCTTCCCTGTTTCCTGGACATTCCTCTCTTCAGATATTTCTGACTTGTTTTAAATATATTTATTCACAGTAGTTTGAGAGTTAAGAGAATAAAAGGATCATGGAGAGTTTCTGTGCTGTACCTGCTGGATGCTTCTGACATCCTCCCCGGACCTTCTGGAGGGGAACCAATTCCCCAATACATGGCCCAGCTCAGTGGTTAGGTTTATTCTACCCTCTTGCCAGACCTGGCTACCCTTATGAACATCTCAGATCATGGGAAAAGAAAATCAAAAGGACTTGCTCCAATTACCCTAGAAGAGAACAGTATCCGTGTCCCAAATTGCATTCAGGGTTCATTTGAAAGAACTGGTAGGTGGTTTTCAGGAACGGAGAGTGGGCCCTAGCCGGCAGCTAGAAAGAGAACAAGGACCTCAGTGCCACAACTTCCAGGTTCTACCAACAATCTAAGTTGGCAAGGACCCCAGGCTCAGGAATGAAACTTAACTGAAGAAAAGAATGGAATAATCAAAATAAACAAAGAAGACAGAAAATAAAGTTATATGTCTAGTAGGCCCCTGAATATGAGATTCTGCCAGGAAATTTGGGGCTACATGCCTCTGTTTATACAGAGACCTATCAATCTTCGCCTTGGCTGGTAATATATTACATGTGCTTAATCTCATCAGGCCTTTGGGGTATGGGACTGGCTTCCAGGCCTAGATGCTGTGTGATCCTTGTCATGTGTTTCCAGTTGAGAAGCTGTCATTTTCCATGGCTTCTATTCCCAATCCAGGCCACTACAACAGTTCCTTTCAGCATCTCCACTTCCTCTCGTGGGAACTTCCAAGTTGCTGTTTGCTGTGAACAGGAATCTCATTTCAAGTCTACCTTATTGAGACGATCAAGAGGAGGAACTAGAGAATCATCAGAAATATCCAGCTTCCAAGAGTTTATCAGGAACCTCATAACTGGCCTAAAGAGGAAATAACAGCTTCCACTCGTGCTCTTGTCCCTGTCCTGCCGGTGCTACTTCTAAGGCAAATGCAGCGGTCAGTTCTGGATGGTAGCCTATTGTAACTGGTACCTTCTGCCTTATCCACGAAATAATGAAACACTGAGCGTCTGTGGGTAGAGAATTAACAGGAAATACAGCAGAAAGTATTTTAAAACTACTCTCCCCATTATGGAATGAGTGAGTCAAAATGAACCAGAGGATATCTAGACATTGATAGACAAAGTGTGACAACCACTTACATCTTAGAAGGATCCACAGTAATTCACCTTCTAGTGAGCATAAGGGTCTTTGTTCAATAAAAACTGGAAGGAGTGAGTAAGTGAAAAATGAATCAATCTGCAAATGGGAGCACCATACGGAATGAGATTCCTGAGCACTCAAAACTAACCACAGATAAGCAGTGAACTCTCTGCACCTTCATAGTGGCTTGTATGTCCCAGTGATGTCTGACAGGTGGGCTAACGAGTGATAAGCAGGCAACAACTGGACACTGGGGGTGGTGGAGCCACTTCTATTTTCCTGGACGGCCCACAGCTCCTGACTTAAACACAACCGGCAAGAGGAGAGTCTTCTAAAGATGGCAGGGTACTGCCTTCTGGTTGGGCAAGCACGGGCCTCCTATAGTCTGACCTCTGGACGCTGAGGTCATGAATGAAGCGATGCAAAGATGAGTTAGGGCTTCACAGTCTTTTCTTAGTTGTCTAGTGATCACCCAGAGTAGGTGTCATCATTTTACAACTGAATTAACAGACGTCCAAAAAAAAGGAAGATCCAGTCCAGATTTAGGTCTGATGACTTCCCTTGACTCACTGTCCTGTCAAGATGAATCTGACGATGATGGTAACTCCTGGTTGGGCATACCACACATGAATTGCTCAGACCCTGGAATCCACTCATAAGCAGCACCAAGAGTGCTGCCACTACAACCGCAGGGCTTGGAAACAGGCTTTCCAGCAGCAATAGTGTCTGGAGTGCCATCACAGAGTACAGCTGCTTTGAATGCTTCAGGTGTATGGTCCCATTGTTAATCTGAAGTTCCCAACATGTGATTTGAGTCAGTCTGAAGTTTTAAGGGACAGAACAGGAACCCCAGAGGGAAAGTATACTCTAAGCCAGCAGTTCTCAGACATTACACTCTTAAAAATTATTGAGAATCCCAAAGAGAATTTGCTCATGTGGGCTGTACTATGGATATTGACTTATTTGGAAGTCAACACTGTGAAAAAATATAAGGTATTTATTCATCAAATAATTTTAAAAATAAACCCATTGCACAAATAGCACTAGTTTAACACAAATAAAATACCCCTACAAAATTCCTTATCAAAAAATAATGAAATTTCCCAAAACAAAAAGTATTAGTAAGAGTGGCGTTGTTTTACATTTTATTGTTTTTACTTTTGCAAATCTCTTTTAAGTGGAAGACTTAACAGGTAACAACTGCAGGATTCTCGTAGGGGTTTCTGCATTCAAGATTTTGCATATCTCTTATTGTGTAGTCCTAGAAAATTCAACTATATATTCATGAGAAAATGAAGGTAAAATATACAAATAACAATAATAAAAAGAAAAAGCACCGAAGATTTAACAGTGTTACATAGTTTCGTGCCACATCTGGGGTACAATGGATCACCCTCTGAGGAACACCTGCTGTCAGTAGTTTTCTGAATTTTAGTATGCACATAAATCATCTGAGGAATTCTGAATTTTAATATGCACATAAATCATCTGAGGAACTATTCAAATGCAGTCTATGACTGAAGGCTAGTGTTTAGACAGCTTTCTATTATGATGTGTCTGTTGATCATGTCAACTTGATGAAAGTAAGACCCACACCTCCGCTGGTATTGGGATTTATTAACCACCCTAGACTAGGCTTAAGAACTTGTTAGGGTTGGAGTGGGAGTCATTTGTGGGCTGGCCCATGAGACAGGAGCACCCTCCCACATGTGGGAGGGCCAACTGGAACTCCAGCAATGTAAAAGGGAGGAAGAGGGACGACTGCCAGGGTTCTTCCTCTGGGAAAGCTCTTGCCTTTGCGATTGTCTACAGACGCCACAAATCATCAGCACAAATTCGTTCCTGTCTCAACTTGTGCCTGTCTGCCTGTTGCTGCCCTTCAGTCACCGTTAATCTTCACCTGAGATCTACAGTAGATTCTACAATCTTCACCTGAGATCTACTGCTTGGCTGAGCAGCCATCTTGGACCACCTCTATCATTGGACTTGTAAGCCTTTCTAATAGCCCCTTTGTGCTAAGACCTATAAATTCTGTCTTTTGAACCCAAACTAATACATAGGATAACAGAAGAAATGTCCTCTAAATATTTCCTAATTCAAGAGTCTTAAGTTTGTACACTACAACAATGTGAGAGATAATGACCATTAAGGTATCCAAACCAAATAAGCTAAAAATATAGTGTTACCACTTTTTATACTATATTAAAATACACGTCTATGAAACTATTAGTATATAATAAAAAGATCCCTAAAACCAGGTATGGTAACATTTACTTCAGGCCAAAATGTAGTAAACGTATATATTTTCCATTTTATGGTAATGAAACTGGTTATATAACACATTAATTTCCAAGTGTCATCATGAAAATGTTCACATTCTCTCCTAACATACCTATGAAGAAGGAAGAGTTGTGATAGGCATTATCCAGATACGCAAGCAGAGGCAGAGGAGTTACTTAACTCCTTCATGCTTCAAAATGGAAGGTGTCTAGCTAGCAGTCCATCACTTATTTTTCTTTTATCATTCCTTTTTATGGGGGGGGGAGGGGACAGGGTCTCATTCTGTAGTTCAGGTGGTCTTAAACTATGTAGCCTAGGCAGCAAATCCCCCTGCCTCAGCCTCCGAGTCTTAGGATTACAGGCATGAACCACCACAACTGGTCCCATCAATTATTTGTCTGTACTTGCATTTAATTTGGGTGGGGCAGTGAGGTCCATGAAATGCCTAAATTTGTACATGGATCTGTACGTTTTTCAGAGGAGAGTTCATAGTTTTCTCTAAGTTTTCGTAAGTCTTGCCGACCCAGAAATGATAAAGAAGCATACTATACCAACAGATTAGATCTCAGGCCTTCCACCTCCAGCTGGACCTCACCCTTTTTTAACTAGCTATATGAGTTTAATACTTAGCAACCTAGGATAGGGCTGGAGGAATGGCACAGAAAAGCACAAGGCCCTAGTTCAATTTCCCAGCACCACATAAAGTGGACATGGTGGCATACACCTGTAATGCTAGCACTTAGGAGGCGACAGCAGGAGAACTGCCATGAGTGGAAGGCCAGCCCGGGATATCTAGCGAGGAAGAGAAGGAGGAGGGAGATGGAGAAAAGTAGAAACACATTCCAGAAACCTGAAGTAAGGTTTAGTTTTTTTCTAATTTATGAGTACCACTAAGACAAGGCTTATGAGTTTCTCCCTCCCAAAAGAAGACTTAAAGATAAAAATTCGGACAGAAATCTTTTAGTCTCTTACTAGTTGTATCACAAATGTTACGTTATACAATTACTACAAACATTACATTACAACATAAAGCAATGTCCCATATTACATTTTAGTACATCATTAAAACTTAGATGGTTACTAGCAATTAAGTTTTTTTCTAATTATGTGGGAGTCAGAATGATGATGAAGGGGGTGGGAGGGCCAAAAATGGGGAAACGCTGATGTGGTATGAATGTGTACAAAATACTCAAGCTCAATGTAATCACTGTGTACTGCATATATACATATTATATTTAATAAATGATATATAGCATATAATATATGTAATATAAGTAAAAATTGGGGGAAATAAACAAAAATTAAAATTTTTATCACAAATGAAAATGCATAAAAACCACATTTTGCCTGGTAAAAATTTTTAAAAAAGACTTGCAAACTCTGGTTTCTCTTCAGATTATATAAATCTTGCCTATTAAAAAAGACTTGCTTTTTGTTCATCGTGAGATCTGACAGACTGCAGATCACTGTTAAAAAGTTATCAAAGGAGGACAAAAATAACAGCATGTTAGTTGACTCTTGACTCAAGTTCAACCTTTAATCCTGGCATTTTATAAAGGCCAAGGAAATGATTTTCACATAATGAATCTAGTAAGTGTTTCCCTATACATTTAGGATTTATAATTGCTTTAAACATGCCACTAGAAATATTAAATATTTATGTTTATTATGTTTCTTAATGGTTCCATTTGCTTATTAGATTCAAGACAGAATCTCAGTGATTTAAGAACTCCCTAAGGAATCTAAGATTCATTTTAATTACAGAAACTCTAACATCTCACACTGGCATTAGGTCACAAAACTCACTTTCACTAGATATTTTCATTCACTGTATGTTTCAGATAGGTAATTTTTTTCAAATAAAGATATCTCAAGGGCTCCCAAGAATCACTGGGCTATCTGGCTCAGCACCTTTGAGTTATGTAACTGAACTATACACTAAAATTTGATAATGAAGACTATATGGCTAATTATAAAAAGATAAATGAAAGCAAGTGAAGTGAAATACATACCTGCACTGCATGTTATCTATGGGAAAATAAAGTTACTTTGGTTTTAAAAAAAAGGCTTAGTTATTAATAAGCAGACCTGACGTATGAATGACCAAAGACCCAGAAAAGACTTACAATAAAATTGTTTTCCTTCAGTGCTAGGGCCTGAACAGTGGGACCTGCATGTGGTAGGAAAGCACTCTAGTACTATACTACATCCCCAGTGCTCAACAAACTTGTTGATGTTTGTTTGATGGGATGCTGAGGCAGGAGGATTCCAAGCCTGCCCTACTTGAGCATGTCAGTAACTTAAACAGATCCTGACTCCAAAAAATTAATTAATTAATTAAAATGGGCTGGGGCTGTAGCTCAGTGCGAAGGCCCTAAATTCAACTCCTATCACACACACACACACACACACACACACACACACACACACACCCTCTCCCTCCCTCCATCCCCCCCAAGAAGTATTGCTAGTGTCTTGATCAGTTTTTAGAAGTTTCAAGTACATTTTCTTCCACACTTTGTCCTTTAAAAAACAAACTACAGAAAAACAAACGCTAAACTCAGTAAGCAAGGACCAAGCTTTCACCTCTGTTATACCATCTTATTTCATAAATTTCTCAAGGTAGCTTGTTAAAAGCAGGAAATAATAAAATGACATAATTACTAAAAGTTTAAGTACTGACACTGTGGCACAGGTCCATAATTAGTTCCTTTTTGGAGGTCACATGGTACCATTTCTTCAGCTGCTATAAGTCATTTATAATTGCACTTTTAGAAATTTTGGATATCTGCCCTTTTATTTATTTGGTTTTTCTGAGTTGTTTGTTGTTGAAACAGGGTCTTATTATATACTCCAGGCTAGCCTTATATTCACTATGCAGCCCAGGCTGGACTTAAACTTGCAATCCTATTGCCTCAGCTCCTCAAGTGCTGGGACTATAAAAACCCCCACACCTACTTTAATGCCCTTTTTATTAACTGTTTAACTAATTGTTACAGGAGACTGAACTCAAAACCTTTACACTCAACTATATCACTAGCCCATTTTCATTTTTTTTTTTTTTTTTTTTTTTGAGGCAGGGTCTTGTTCCATAGCCCAGTCTGTCATTGGACTCAATGCAATCCTCTTGTCTCAGCCTCCTGGGTGCTGGGATTACAGGCATGTGCCACCACACCTGGATTTATGTAGTGCTGGGGAATTGAACCGCGAGTCTTGAGCTTGCTAGGCAGGTGCTATAACTGCTGTGTCATTCCTCCAGCCCCTCTTTTTCTTTTTCTTTTTCTTTTTTTTTTTTTTTTTGAGATAGGATCTCACTCTGTAGTCTGAGCTAGTCCTGAACTCATCATGCAGCCCAGGCTGGCCTCAAACTCATAGCAATCTTCCTGCCTCAGCCTCCTGAGCGCCAGGATTACAAGCACGTGCCATCACACCTGGACTTATGTAGTGTGAATCTGGAGTCTCGAGCTTGCTAGGCAGGTGCTACAAATGCTTTGTCATTCCTCCAGGCCCCTCCCTTTTTTTGAGATAGGATCTCACTCTGTAATCCAGGCTAGTCCTGAACTCACCATGCAGCCCAGGCTGGCCTCAGCCTCCCGAGTGCTGTGATTACAGATTTGTACCACCACATCTGGCTTATGTGGTGCTGGAATCAAATCCAGGGCCTTGTGCTGACTAGGCAAGAGCTCTAACTACCATGCTATTCCTCCAGTCCCTTTATTTTTGATTTTGTGACAGAGTCTTCCTAAGTCACTTAGTTGCTTGCAGAGGGCAAGCTGGAATTTGGGATCGTCCTGCCTCAGCCTCTCAGAGTGCCAGAATTACAGGAGTGGGCCCCCAGGCCCAACTGTCCTTTTTTTGTTTTCTTTTTTTTTTAGAAAACTCCAAAGGTTTTCAGCTGGATATGGTAGAGCACACCTATAATTCCAGCACTCAGGAGTCTAAAGTGGTAGCACTGCTGTGAGTTCAGGGCCAAGCTGACTGAGGACCAGCCTGGACTATAGAGTAAGACTGTCAAAAAAGGAAGGAAGCAAAGAGAAAGAAAGAAAAAAGAAAATTCTGTTTTGTTGATGTATCTTCTTTACTATAAAATTTAATATACTGGCTTTTTTTAAAAATTAAAGTTTTGAAAACATGACATTTACATATTCCTATAGAGATGGTGTACAAACAGATTAACTATGGGCTTTCTTCTCCGACTTTTAGAGAAAGTCAGTTCAAAGCCAATTATGGTACAGTTTTCAAGTTTCAGCAGCAGTGAATTTGAAATTTTTGTGACTGTTTCTTTTGCAGTCAGAAGAAAGTGACTGATATTCAGGATAATTTTCATAACTGGCTTCAGAGAAGCAAGCTGTAGTGGGGACAGGCAAAGAAGAATTGAGGACAAGCATCTCCCCATGTTAAATAAAGCTGTGGCACGTCTGAACACATCACATAGGAAGGAAAATTCTTTCTCTATGACGCAGGAGTGCAGGCAAGAGTTTGTTTGACTGTCTTCTAAATACAGGAAAACTCTTGATGGTGCTTTGGCACAACGTAAGTTCCACATAACTGGTAGGTATGTCAAAAGATAAAATGACCACAGTGCGCACTGATGGTCCATGAAAACATTTTTTGTTATTTTATCAAAGCTGAGTAAATAAAGTCAGGCTTAGCAGTACATGTGCATAATCCTAGTCCTTGAGAGGCTGAGACAGAATTATAAATTCAAAGCCAGCCTGAGGCACATAGCAAGGCCTTATCTACAAAAAAATTTTTAAAAAGCAAGCTGAATAAACAATCCTATATGGCCTTTGACTCTAACTCAGTCCACTGGAGATTTAGAATGGATATAAACAATTGGCATCAGGTTTTAAACTGAAAATTCAGAGGGCTGAGCTGGAAGAAGCTAATTAATTAGCTATTACTTTGGTGGCCAAAAGGCAAGAACTATTTCAAAGAGAAGGGAACTATAACGGTCTAATCTAAAGTTGATAACAAATGTGAAAACCTGTCCTCCTGGTTCTTCCAAAGTATGCCTGGAACAATGATCATTTTCCAAAGGATGAGGTTTTGAATCAGATCATATCTAATCTCCAAGATCCCACCTAAGTCAGAGAGGCTTCCAGAATCACCAGGATGATTTAAGCACTTCTGTGCCGTATCTACAGTTCGTTGGAAAGGAAATAAAAAATCTGTTCTTTCTAAAAAATGGCCTTTCCTTAGTTGTTGAAGTTTTGTAACAAGTTTATAGAGCTTTTAAGATGACTCAGAAGTACCTATGAAAGGGGACAGGGTTCTATGCTGATAATGCAGACAGACCACCAGGATTTGGTGACAGACAATACTCACCACCTCTCCCACTGCCATTCATTATTTTCAAGAGTTTCTTTTATTTTCATCAAGAAACAAGTTCAGAATAAACCTGGTTAAATTCTCACTGTGACCTTCTGCTTATCAGACTAATAATTTTAAAAGAAAGAACAGATATAAGAAACTAGTGAAGCAGTTACTATAACCAGTTCTTCTGAGATAAAAATAGTAAATCACATTTACAGAGCACTTTTCTCTAGTAAGTTAGAAGTACATTCACATATTTCAGAGTTTTCTAATGTTTAAATATCTTACTTTACCAGTAGAGACCAACCAGTGAGTTTGTGCAGGCTGGCCTTGAACCTGCAGTCCTCCTGTCCTAGCCTCTGAGCAGCTGGGATTAGAGGCATGTGCCACCACACTCGATGATATTACCCTGAGCAGATAGCAATTCCTCTACTCCTCCATACTGTACTGTATAATTTTGTTACAAACACACGAACTACATTACAAATAATGTAATGTCATTAGGGAATTAAGGAATCTGGGCAAGTCTTCATTAAATTTCAACTTTAGGAACACTTCTAGCTCTCCTTAAGTATTCCCACGTGAGGTATACAATGGTTTTTATTGACCACACTGACATCTGGTGAAGCCCATAAAGTAGATACCTTTTCACCAAGCCGAATGCTGCCACATTTCAGAATGTTGATGTCATTTTTGCAGTCATCCATGAAACCACATATTAAACGGTAATCACTGAAAATGATGGCTGTCATCTTGGTGATGTACTGGTGGCACTGATATTCAGTGATGTTGCCTCGGTGATCCACCAAGCAGGAGACCATGTAACCTTTTCCAACTGGTTCATCAGCACATTCTTTAATCTATTCAAAACAAAGTGGCTGCTTTACTACACAAGTATTCTGTGCTCATATCAAACAACTTTTAAGAACAGAAAATTGGTGTATTCTTGCTGATTGCGTGTTTCTTTAAATAAAAAAATAAGAACAACATTTAAAAACACATTCATTTCAGGGAGATGGATTTGCGGAAAAGGACCAGGTAGGGTAGGAAAGGGGAAGTGAATATGAAGTTGATACAATATGTATGTGCACAAATTTCTCAAGTTTAATGTAACAACTGTATATTGCAAATACATTCTAATAAAGATAGACATTCACTCGAAACAAAAATAGCACACTATACTATGGCATTAGGACAGTATTTATTGCTATTTGCATCTATAGTTTCTGGCTCCTAACTCCCTTCCCAATGAAGGCTGTGGAAACTAGAATTTTTCTTCCCTAATGCAGGTCACAGAAACTCTAACCCTCCCCTGAGCTCTGTGTTTGAGTTGGCCATTAATTCTGACCCATATTTGTTCAACAGTTAGTCATAAGACCTTCCTTATTCTGTAGGGTCCCTGGGTGGAGACAGGCCTTGCTGGGCTTTCTCTACCCAGCTTATCATTATACGTGCAATGAACTACCCATAAAAACCTGAAAGCACAGGGTTTGCAGAACTTCCCCAGAGCAGAACACACAGATGTTCCTGGACAATGGCAACCACAGTGGGTCTGGAAGCTACTGGCTAGTATCTGCTGCAAGACTGATTACTTACTTGCTGATGGGAGAAATCCCTACACACTTGATGTCAGAAGACTTCTGTGTTGTAGCACAACAGCAAAGGAAAACAGACATTGCTTTTTCTAGATATAGCATCCCTATTCAGATATTGTGCCATGTAGGAATATCTCATTGAAGTGTTCTATAAGAAAATATGTTCATGTCCAAATGCTTGGACAAAACTCATTCCTAAATGGATTAAAAAGAGCAGTTAACATTTACAATTTAAAGAAGTGGAGAAATCTTTTTAACCTAAAGAATGTAATTGAAAAATGAGGAGATAATCTAGGGAGAAGGTCTGGAAAATAGATGCAAAATTGAAGTCTTGCTCTGTGTCCAAGTCAAGCTACATAGCAAAATACTGCCATCAGAGGAATCTAATGGCCAAAGGGAAACATAAAGGCACACACAGTATTTCCTTCACTTGTTTGTAACATTTTTATTGTGGTACTGAGAGTTGAACCCAAAGCCTTAGCACTGAGCTATTATCTCTAACTCCCTAACTCTCACTTCCTGTTTTTTTCTTTTTTTGAGACAAAATTTCAACAAGTTGCTAAACTGTCTGAGCTAGGCTTGAAACTGTGATCCTCTTATGTCAGCCTCCTGAGTACTTGGATTACAGGAATGTGCCAATATGCTTGTCTGTAATATTATGTCTTGACATTAATGATCCCTGAATTAACTATGGATTTGGACATATATTTCTGAACTTATTAAAATTTAAGTTTAACTACTGTGGTCTAGAATAGAAACAGATTCAAAATTATTTTCAGTGTAGTCTAGCAAGAACTTTGGGAGGGGAAGCACAACACAAACCCAGCACAGGGAGTGGAGATAGATGATCCAGTGGATCAAGCACAAAGTAATTCTACACGGTCAGCATTCCAGCAAAGTACATTCCAAACCATAAATGTTAATAAAGCAAACTGTGCCTTCCACCCTAGAAATTTAGGTAAAAAAAAAAGTGAAATCTACCAGGTATGGTGGTATATGCCTGTAATCCCCAGCACTTTGTGAGGCTGAGACAAAAAGACTGCCAAGTTCAAGCCTAGCCTAGGCCATATCCTGTCTTGAAAATAAAAAATAAAAAGAGCTGATGGTGTAGCTCAATGCAAAGGTGCTAAGTTGAATTCCTAATACCATTAAAAAGAAAAAAAATGAAACCTAGTCAGAGGGTTAGGTTTAAAGTATAAAGCAGAAAAGGTTATTTAAAACTTTATTATTGGAGAAATTGAAAACAAACACAAGAGGCAGTTTTGAAAATAGGAAAAAATTGATGTAAACGTTTATTTTGAATATAAATGGGAAAAGTGTATTGTTGAGTTTCTTTTGAAACCACTGAGCCAGCACAGTGGCCAAGGCCTGTAATCCCAGCACTCTGAGAGGATGAGGCAGGAGGTCTGGGCAACTTAGGGAAACTCTATCTCAAAATTAAAACTAAAAACCGGGCTGGAGATATGGGTTGAGTTCCCATTACTCATACACAGAAAGAAAAAGAGACAGAGAGAAACAGAGACACAGAGAGACAGAGACACAGAGAGAGACAGAGATAATGGACGGACAGATGGATGGGCAGGAAGACCATGCATGCATTTTCCTTTTATACCATTTATTTTAAATATGCATACAAGGCAAAACAAATACAATTTTCCTTTCCAAAAACTGCTGGGTGAAGAATATTCCAAAAGTTAACCTACAGGCATCTTGGTCTCTTTTAACTCCAGAGTCATATTCAGATAAAAACAAAACAACAAAAAAACTTAGTTTAAGATAAACATTTTTATTTATTTTTGAAGAAGTAAACTTGGAAAGTTAAGTAAATAGTCACACACTGGTATCAGAAGCAGCAAAGAGATCTCCAATAGTCAAAATCTTTCAGCTTAACCTTGAGTACTGTTTTATAATGCCTAAAAAGAGGACTATGGTAGTATTTCCAAGAAAAGTGGGGGTTTTTTGTTTTGTCTTTTAAAGCAAAACAATATTGTTTCAGATGTGAAAGGAGGGAGAAAATAGCTGCTTGAAAAATCCCAGCATTTGTAATTTATGCAAAAGAAAAAAATCCTACGTAAAACACAGGACTAGTGGCAAATACTTGGGTTTCAGAACTTAATTATATAAAGAAGCATTCATACAGGCCCTAATGTTGAACAGTCAATGGTATTAAAATGTGCAGAAGCATATTTAGAATTAGAGCCTCAATAACAAATTAAATGTATATTTAATTTCAACTACCTGAGGTTTTCCTGAAACAAAGAGATCAAGTACCCTTTGTATTTCAGTTTACTACCAATCCACTAACTATAATACAGTGAAATGTCATGTCAAATAGTATTTTTTCACCGTTGGTTTCATTAAACTTCTAAGATGACAGTAAAAACAGCATTTAAACAAGGGATAGAGATGCTGAAAGGTCAAAGCAGAAGGATCAAGTCTGAGGGTCAAGTTTGAGCCCAGCCTAGGCAACTTAGAAACCAGAAGAGACCCTATTTCAAAATAAAAAATAAAATGGGTTGAGCATGTAGCTCATTGTGAAGAGGGAAATGGCATTACATCATTAACATGTGGTATATAGCACATGTTTAATACACACAAGACAGAAGATTACAAGTTCAAGCCCAGTATTGGCAATCTAGCAACTTAGCAAGATCCTCTCTCAAATTCAAAAAACTAAAAAATGGACTGAAGCTCAGTAAGAGCTTCAGTAAGGTGGGATACCCTGTACCCCATAAGGGAATAGGGCTAAGGTTGTAGCTCAGAAGTAAGGCACTTATCTAGCATGCATAAAGCCCTCAGGTAAATACATAGCACAAAAAGGAAAGAAAAAAAGACAGGCAGGCAGACAGACAGAAAGAAAGAAAAATGAAAACAAATTCTGAAGGGTCTGGATACTTGATTTATTAGATGTCATTAGAAAAATGTTTGAGCTGAACCTGGTGGTACAGGTCCATAATCCCAGCACTTTGGGAGGCAGAGGGAAGAGTAATATCACAAGTTCGAATCTAGCCTGAGCAACTTAAGTGGAGACCTACTCTCAAATTCAAAAATAAAAATGGGCTGTGAGGTGGGGTGGAAGAATGGCACAGTGGTAAAAGCACTTGCTTAGCAAGCACAAGGCCTTGAGTTTGATTTCCCAGCTTCATATAAACTGGGCATGGTGGCACACACCTGTAAACCCAGCACTTGGGAGGCTGAGGCAGGAGTACTGCCGTGAGTCCAAGGTTAGCCTGGGTTACACAGTGAGTTCAGAACCAGCCTTGGCTAGAGAGTGAGGCCTTGTCTCAGAAAGAAAGAAAGAAAGAAAGAAAGAAAGAAAGAAAGAAAGAAAGAAAGAAAGAAAGAAAGAAAGAGAGAGAAAGAAAGAGAGAGAGAGAGAGAGAGAGAGAGAGAGAGAGGGAGGGAGGGAGGGAGGGAAGGAGAGTAAGAAAGACAGAGACAGACAGACAGAAACAGAGACAGACAGACAGGCAGGAAAGCAGGAAGGAAGGAAGGAAAGAAGGGCGAGGGATATAGTTCAGGGTAAAGGCCCTGGGCTTGATCCTCAGTATCACCAAAAAAATCCAAAACAAAACAAAACAACAACAACAACAACAACAACAACAACAAAAAACTTGAGTAACTATTTAGCTGTAACGTGAAAATAAGTAAGTTTGGTTTGCAAGTATTATTGTGATGTTTTTCTCCCCAGGGCAGGATTCTCAAATTTAATAGGAGGGCGGTACAGAAGAAAAAGATTTTGCTCTTAACTACAGTTTTCCTGATATTTAATATTACTGACGCCAATATATAACCTTCAAGGGAGAAGATGGACCAAAAAAATTCCCTAAAAACAAAAAAGAAATTTCAAATACTACAACTTTCATTAATACCATTTATTATTTACATTGAGCTAAGATAAATAATTTAGAAATTTCTCTTGCTAGTATGCATATAATGCTATGTATTTTCGCTAGATGTTTTGATCTTTATATTTAATATCAACTTATAACTATATAAATGTTAATTTAGCACTAATTCCTATATGAAGCATCTGCCTCTTCAACTGACCCAAATGCCAGAACAAACATTAAGAAGTGCCTCCAGGGAAACCTTTTTCATTTGCCTCAGGCATGGCAGGTTGGTAAAGGTGAGAGAAATGCTGATAACCTCTACAGTTGTACTGGATATTTAAGGACCAATAAAATCTGATTTTAAACTGTTTCAGTCAACAACATCCTATTGTTAAGTGTAGGTGGACGTTAATAAGCAGCAGTCTAATTACATCCCGTTCCTTTCTCTCATCTAAAATTAACGTGAATTCCAAGAAAAAGTGAAGTAACTGAGTCATTCCTCTCCTAATGACTGGCCTGGCCAATAGATGTAACTTTCTTCTTTTATGTCATTTAGTAACTACAGAACCGATTCTCTACTTACCTCTGCTATGGTTGATTTGCAAACCTCTCTGGCCACAGATTCAAATTTAGGATCAGTAGTCAGGTTCAGCTTGTAATTCCACAACAACTAAGTCCAAAAGAAAACCAAACACAGGGGGAAAACCTCTCCAGTTAGAATAGTATGACATTTATCATTTATCATCAGTGGTTACTATGAATGATAAAAACCATCAATAGTCAGACAAAGCATATTTACATGTCAGGTCTCAAGCAAAAAGATATATGTCATATTGATAGATTAAAAATGCACACAAAATAAAAGCAGTACCATTCAGCCTTTTTTTTTCTTTTGCTAACAGGGAATTTTTTAAAATTATGAATTCAAAATCACCTGGTAACAAAAAATTAAATATTAAAATCCCCGATAAAAGTTTTCAGAGGAATACATATAGGTCACGTAAGCTAGTTTATGCTTAAACCAAAAAGTCTAATCCATCTCAGATGCATGGATTTTGTCTGATACTTCATGATCATTAATGTTTTCATAGATTAATTTTGTTTTTTGTCTGCAGTGCTGGTGTCCCCAGCCAGGGACTTTGGACTAACTTGCATCATCAGCCATTTTTATTTTCGGTCTTGAGACACAGTCTCTCTAAATTGGTAAAAGTGTTGAGGCTAGGTTTGAATATGCAATTGTCCTGCCTCAGTTTCTGAGTGCTGGGATTATAGGCTTGCACCACCCCGGCCTGGCTTCCTCATATATCAGCTAAGCTAGGCAAAGTAGCCTAATGCCAAATTTCCAAGTATATCTATCTTATCCCCACCCACCTATTCAGTCCTGCTGGGATTGAATGCAGGGCCTCATGCACACTAGGTAAGAGCTCTACCACTGAACTATACCCCTGTGGCTACACAACTGTTTTAACATGTCTTAAACTGTAAAGTCATTATTATTCCTAGGTAACGACTGACTATTACTTTATCTTTGAAGTTTCAGTTTAAAAATTTCACTGAGTGTTCTAATTTAAGAAAACAGCAAAAACGAGCCTTCAAATTGTTTGGTAGAAGAGTAAGAGCAGAGGCTTTGGATGACGCAGAACATGAAGAGATTTTCTGGAAAGGGTGCTTTCCTTTCATTCTGCCTGCTATACTCCAGGACCAAGGAATATTACCGTTTACTGGATCAGGGCATCTGCTTAGCACTTACAATCTTAATTTACCAGTAGTTTTCACAGGCTACTGGAAGAGACAGAAGTTAAGTATTTATGGTGCTCAACTATGCTGGATCTGTCAGGGACTGAAGCATAAACTAGAAGGAGAAAGACAAAATCTGTGCAATGGGGCCTTGATCAATGGCAATGAGTGGCTAATGACACCACAAGGCACCATGACACTTTGGAGAGGAGTAACTTCCACCTGGAGGTGGGATGGGAACTTTGGTCAAAAGTTTATAGGGAAAATGCTACTCAAGACAAAACTTGAAAGGTTAGCACCATTTAGCAAGATTAAAGGGTAGTTAGAATTGTTTTAAGTAAATGAAGCAGCATGCATGAGAGCCAGGCTGTCAAGACACCGGAGAAGTAGGGCAGAGACAAAAAAGGAAATCCTGACTGTCCATATTTGAGCTTCACTCAAATGGGATACATTTGATATATAGAGAGTGATAGGAGTCTGAAGAAAAGGGAGGTGATGTGACCAGATCTGCTTTTTAGAAGTAGAACAGAGGTGTAAGTACATCAGGCAAGACACAAAGATAAGCAGATAAATCTGTAGGAATGGGAGAAAGATTTGACAAAGCAATACAAGAATGAACAGGGTTTCTTTTCTTCCTCCCTTTACAAATACAGTAAGAAGCTCTAACCTCCCAACTGTCATCAGTATGCTGGGCCATAGAAGGACAAGAGAAGAGAGCGTCCTATTGGAACAAAAATAAACAACAAAAGCACAACAACAGACACATGCAGAGGACATACTGGGAACATAAAGGAAGAACACATCTCAGCAATGGTGGAGGCACAGGTGGAAGCGGTAGGGATTATGTTATCCTGAGCCTGAGTGCTCTGGATTAGAAGGAATTCTGTCAACTGAGCTGGGGGAAACTGGGATTTCAGGTGTGCAAAGGAAGGAAGGTCAGAGGGGCAATGATAACTCAAGAGAATCCTATGCAGTTCAAAATGGCTAGGGTTGAGGGTATGAAAGATTAGGAGAGATGCAGAAGGTGGATCTGATAACACTGAGTATTGCAGCTCATATCAAACAAACAAGAAGCTAGCAGACAATTTTAACTAGACAGCTCAAAGATAAACTCTGACTACAGTGTGGAGAAGAACAAGACTGGGGGAGCTTAATAAATCACTTAAGAGGCAAGAACAAATTTAGATGGGAGAGAATGGGGTATATTTGATTTGCATTTCTTTTTAGAAATTTTAAAAGAAATAGTTCTATAAAGGTTATATTTTAAAAAATCAAAACTAGGGTGAGGAAACAACTCAGTGGTAGTTTGCTTAGCATGATTAAGTCCTGGTGGTGTAGGGGTCAATCCCACAAATTAACATGCTGTCCCTTGCCAAGTCCATTTCTAAAGCCCTATCCTGGATTGGGGAAATGACACAGCAGTTCAAGTGTTTGCCTTGCAAGTGCAAGGCTCTGAGTTTGATTCCCCAGTACCATATAAAGCCGGGCATGGAGGTGCATGTCTGTAATCCCAGCAGGAGGACTGCCCTTAGTCCAAGGCCAGCTTGAGCTACCCAGCAAGTTCAGGACTAGCCTAGGCCACAGACCAAGCCCTTGTTTTAAAAAACAAATAAAATAAAGCTCTATCCTGAGGCAAACATTTTATTTTTGTTATTTCTTATGATAAATACTTCTACTTGTAAACCTAAACTGCTATTTCTTCACTAGTTCATACTGAGTACTCTATAGCTTACATCATGGATGAGGAATGAACTTGTATGTTCTTTTCCTGATCCCAACCCTTTCAAAAGTTAAATCACAATATTGTCAGATGCTCAGTTTTTACTATGTTAAAAATGACATGCTTTAAACTATGTAATATATTTCTTTTCCTATGCAATGTTTAGCTTGCCTAGAGTTAGCAATTATTTCACAGACCTGTTTTTCTGTTACTAGTTAATCCTCATTCCCCTTACTAGATATGTACAACTCCTCTGAATATTTCTAATTAGCAATAAATCAGATGTGACATTTTTCAGGGGTCTTTCATCTTGCCTCAATCAGGACTGGCAGTTTCCCTAGACCTCTACAGGTAGCCAGGGGCAACAGGTGTCATCCCTTACCAACCTCCTGCTTTCCTTTGCTTTTCTCTCATATGATTAATTTTATTCTTTGTCCTTCATATCTTGGTGTACTCCCTTGGTTGAAGTACACCTCTAGGAGTTATATGAGAAAATATGTACGGTTATAATCATCTTTTCAAATTTCAGATCTGAAATATCATTATTTTATATTACTTTGATTAGATATCCTTTTCCTTTGGCTTTAAGATACACACTGTTTTACTGTCTTCAAGCTTCCAAGAGAGCTAACAGGAAGTATACTACTCAAATTCTCAGTACTTTAGGACCTGAATTTTTCTCTCTGAAATCTTCAGAATCTCTTTTTCGCAAATTCTAACATTGACATGTACCCTGCTGTGATACATACCTTTCCAGCTATGACATTGGATACTTGGTGAGCCACAATAAAATGTATTTTTATGTAGTTCAATTTATCAATTTTTTGTTTTATGCTTAATGCTTTCGTGTTTTCATATAAGAAATCTTTGCCAATCCCAAAGTCATAAAAATATTCTGCTAATCTAAGAGTTTTATTATTTTTCACATTTGGAACTATCGTATTAGAAATTTCAAAAGAACTTACAGAACTTACATTCCCCTCACAAATATAATAGGAATAAGCCAATATTTTAATGCAACAAAAAATACTATTTAAAATAGCATATCTAAGAAAAATTAATGCACCCAATGAATTTCTTGTGAATGGTGAAGGTTCCTTATTCAAATAGTCATATATACACAATCTGTTCCTGTTTCATTCTGCTCTATTGGTCTACTAGTTGGCCACTTCAATAACAACAGGAGAATGCACAAGATCTATGGGTAAGATGTATTTAGTAAGAGCTGACATTTTCATAAGATTATTAAGTTTCTACCTCATGAGTACAGTTGCTTGTTTATTTACTTCAAGTTTCTCTTAACATTTTTTAGTTACCTACGGAGCAGTCTTAAACATTTTTAAAATAATTTTTCTTAGGTATAGTGTTTCAATAGCATTATTTATTAACTGAATTGAAATATTCTTATCACATAAAATACAATGAAGTTTTTATACATTGACCTTACATCTAAAGACTTTGCTAAAGTCATTTATTAAGTACCTCTAATTGTTTATAACGTCTTTTTGTTCTTTTTATCATGTGACCCATTAAAAAATGACAGCTTAACTTTTCCCTTTCCAATTCTAAACTTTCTTTTTTCTTGCTTCCATGAACTGGCTTTGATCTTTGTAGTACTCAGCAAGTATGTCTTGCTGCCAATCTTTACAAGAAGGTTGTTAGCATTAAACATCTCTTGTATTTCTTTTCATAGCCACAATTTATCTAATTTGATAAACTTCCTTCTAGGATAAATGCTAAAATCATAAATTTGAATACTAACCAGATATTAGGAATTACACTATTTAAGATATAATCATGGTTCATGGCTATGCTTTTCTAAAAGTCATTCTCTTTTAGAGATATTTGCTAAAATATTAACACATGAGTTCAACACTAGCCTGGGTGATACAGTTAGCTCAGGACTAGCCTGAACTACAGAGTGACAGCAGGCCTTAAAAAGATCTAAAGCTTAAGTAAATATCTGGAAAAGCCTCCTGGTTTCTACAATGAAAGTTTTGTGTAGTTGTACCATGGTCTTTAGACAAGGTTTATTATCTTACCAAGATTAAGAGAATCTACAAAAAAAAAAAAAAAAAAAAAACCAAAAAGCTTCCTAGAACAACAGGAAAAGCATCCTAAAATCTGTCACCATATATATAAAATACATATAGTAAGTTATAGAAAATCCATACTTACATGATTGCAGTCTGACGAAATTTCATTTTCAGGCTAGAAGAAGGAAAAAAAGACAACGCTTTTAAAAACTAAAAGTGAATGCATGTATTAAAAAAACCAAAAAGCTCAAATTCTCAAGTACCACAAAAATAACAAGACAAGAAATCATAATATTCAATACACTTTTCACTATAATGAGAATAATGCCCCTGCCACACAGACACACAAGCACGCACACACCGCACAGTGCATATATGGTTTTATTTTTTTAGATAAGATTTTGAATTCACTATGTAGCCCAAGCCAGCCTTGGATTCGCAGTGATTCTCCTGCCTCAGCCTCCCAAGTGCTGGGATTACAGGCACGCGCCACCATGCCCAGCTAATCTTTATGTGGTGCTGGGGAAATAAACTCAGGGCCTTGCCCATATAGAGCAAACTATCTTTCCACTGAGCTATGCCCCCAGTCCTTATATGTCTTTTAGATGGTTGGGAGAAATGTACCAGAAAAGAACCTATGTGACATAATGCCTTTCCAGTTGTTAGTACAACCTGGAAGAGAGAAACAATGAAAATGTACTAAAGCAATAAAGTAATAGCGACCTAAGGACTTGTTCCTTTTACATGACACTTTTAAATTTTGGAAACTAAAGAGGCTCAAGCATGTAACAGGTGCCTTTTCTTAAAGAAAGTTACACATCTAAAGACACAGACTTAGGAAATATTGTGAACAAGATCTGACTATCATTTTTTTTTTTTTTTTGAGACAGGGTCTTGCTCTGTAGCCCAGGCTGGTCCTGAACTCACTATGGAGCCTAGACTGGCCTTGGATTCATGGTAATCCTCCTGCCTCTGCCTCCTGAGTGCTGGGATTACAGGAGTGTGCCACCATGCCTGGCTCATGTGGTGCTGGAGAATCGAACTCAAGTACTTAGCGTTTCACTTAGTGCTTGCTGTCCACGTGCTTTAACCACTGATCCATACCTTTAGCCCCGACTATCATTTAAAACTGAGCATGATGTTGCCCCTAGAAGAAGCTATGTCATGGGTATCCAGGACCTGTATAATATGTTCGGAACTTCCTTTAATTCTGTAATTAATAAACAGGTTTTGTTTAAAAAATATTTGGAATGAATATGAACACACACACAAACACATATTTCTCCTCTCCCCATGAATGAGTTCTATGTCTAATACTAGATAACGACACACAGGTAACAGAGATAAAATGAAAAATTCAATTTCATGATGAAAAAAGGTAGTCTGCCTGATATTGCAAATCTTTACTTTCTTGTTCAGATCTTTCAATGAATATAATTATAATAATATGCACAAGAAAGCAATATTATCTTTGAGTTTCTAATGGTATTCCAACATGTTTAAACAAAGTAAGTTCTGTGTTCTATGAAATATTCCATTTTATGCTTGTTCATTCTTTATTTACTTTTTCCTTCTCGGTATTGGGGATTGAACCTAGGGCTCTTGCATACATTCTAGTATTATGCTACACTTCTTGTTATTTTTATTTAGAGGCAGTGTCTTGCTAAACAGCCCAGGCTGGCCTCAAGTTTGCAATCCTCCAGGTTCAGCTGTCCCCCACCACCAGTGGCTGGGGATTACATGTGTACAACACAATGCCCAGCAAGGGTAGAATTTTCAAACTAAGAAGATATTTTCTATTCAAAGATAAAGATAAGGAAATATAAGTATTAACAAATCAAGCAGCCACACAAAGCATACTTCAAGCACAAAAAGGCTTCCAGAGAATGTATCATCAAATTCTGTTACAGAATTGATTGATTGATTGATTTACTGGAAACTGATCCCAGAGCCTTCAAACTGAGCTGCACCTTTAGCTTATTTTTTAATATTTATTTATTCAGAGGAAGAATCTTGCTCTGTAGTCCAGGCTAATGTGAACTCACTATGTATCCCAGCTATCCTCAAACTCACAGTAATCCTCCTACCTCAGCTGCCATGTGCTAGGAATACAGACCTGTCCAGATTATATGGTGCTGGGAAACCAAACCTAGGATGTTGCCCTTGCTAGGCAAGCACTCTAATTGCTGAATTATACTTTCAGCCCCTAGTCTATTTTTATTTTTGATTTCAGACAAGGGTTGCTTATGTCATTAAGTTGAACTTGTGATTCTCCTGCCTCAGGCTCCTAGAGTTAGGGGTCTGCGCCACTGGGCCCAGAACAAACTCAGTTTTATATTGGTTTGTAAACTATTAGATGAAAATGTCATTTAATTAGGTTGTTCAGTAGTAATATGTTTATAACACAGAGCTTTGGAATTTCCTCCTCCTTGCATGAGACCATAAACTTTAATGCCATTTTCACTCTCAGATGTCAAGTCTATACCTTTCTTAGTTCTTAATAAACTTATATAGGCCATTTTCTGTCTGTGTTGTTCCCTTTAAATCTACTTCTTGGATTTCTCATTACCCATTCAAGTTCTTTCTCAAATAAAGCAAGCAGGAAATTTTAATCACAATCTTCTCTGTACACATTTCTACTAGGAAGAAAAAAAAAACCTTCGGGATTTCCAGACAAGATGGTTGGCATAGAAGGGGTCCTTCTAGCAGGCTCAAAAAAAAAAAAAAAAAAAAAAAAAAAAAAAAAAAAACTACCTCCTCAACTTAAGCTTGGAGAGGGAGGAGAGCTCTAAGAACTGAAAGGAAGCCAGCCACAGGAAAGCTGGAAGGAGCATTAGAGGCTTAAGAACACCACCCCACGGAAGCCACCCCAGGCTGCCTGGAAAGAGCCTTGAGCGACACTGAGCAGCCGGCGACCACAGACCAAGGTAAGCCTGGAGTATGGGGCTGTAATAACCAACACTTGCCAGCAGTCCCGGTCTCCAGAAATGTGCCTGCGGTTGGTGCACACTACAAAAGCATTGCAAGCTTCCCCTAGAAAAGGCCCGTCCAGCATGCATCTCACAAGATTTCATCAGGAGAAGCAGCTCCAGGCAGGAGCCAACTGAAATGAAAGAGCCCAAGTATGAACTTCTCTGAGTAAAAGATGCCAGAGAACTGCCATAAAACTGGGATTTGTTGGGTACTTTCAACCAGTGCCTAAGAAGGAAATGACCTAAGATATAGCTGAAGAGAGGAAAGAAGGGGGTGGGGTGGATATCCTGAGTGGATAGGGGATGGAGAGCCTTATCCATCCTGGGAGAGAAGCCAGGAAAGATGCGAGAGCTCTGATACAGAGGGCTGAGTGTGAAAAAGGCATCTTGGAGGGGCTGGAGGAACGGCTCAGTGGTTAAAGCGCTTGCCTAGCAAGACTAAGTCAAGCACTGAGCGCCTGAGTTCGAATCCCCAGCACCACCATAAACAGGGCATGGTGGCGCACGCCTGTAGTCCCAGCGCTTGGAAGGCTGAGGCAGGAGAACTGGCGTGAGTCAAAGGCCAGCCTGGGCTCCATAGTCAGTTCAGGACCAGCCTGGGCTGCAGAGTAAGACTCTCTCTCTCTCTCTCTCTCTCTCTCTCTCTCTCTCTCTCTCTCTCAAAAAAAAAAAAAAAAAAAACAAGACAGCTTGGAGGCCATCAGAATATTAGCTATTAGCTCCCCTTTACTGTCTACCCTCAGCACAAAATTTAGGCTCCCCAAGCACACCCTCATACATGTTCAGAGAAACCTCTCTACCAGGCCACTAAAATGAAGGCTCTCCACAATACAATCTTGGGAAAACAGGACAATAAGATACAAGCAAAAATGCCTAGCTCTTCAGGAGCTAATGACATGAACCATGAAACAGCAGAATTTATAGGGAAAAAAGCCAAAAAACCAATGTGTAAGACATAATTAAACCAACCCAAGTAATGGCTGATGAGTTTAAAGAGGAATTTACTAAACAAATAACAGTCCTATTGAATACAACACTTACTGAGTTTATAGAATACACAAATGAAAAGCTGGCTGAGGTAAATAAGGCAATGAAAGACAGAAAGGAACATTTTGGTAGAGAGGTGCTAAATTCGGGCTCTATTGGCACTTGTATAACATTTCAGGTGGAGAGAACTGGAAAGTTGGAGATAAACTGTAGCTGAAATTCAGGATATAAAAAATTCATTTCAAAGCTGGGGAATCCAGCTCTAACACTGTGAGGATAGAATTTCAGACTTTTGAATACAAGTCTGATGAAATAAATGCCATCATCAGGCATGACACCGAAACAAGGAGTAAGACATATGGGAGAAACAACATCAAAACTACGGATGTAGGTTAAACAGTAGAGGAAAGCACAAAAGGTATAAAGAATTTATTCACTGAACTCATGGAAGAAAAATTCTCAAACCAAGGAACTTAAGAAATTAATATGCAGGGTACAAGATGCCTATAGAACACCAAAGAACCTAGGCCAAAAAAAAAAAAAAAATCTCATCATGATGTATCAAAATCAAAACCTCAAAAATACAACACAATGAGAGAATATTAAAAAGCAGTAAGAGAAAAACATACATTATTCTACCAAAGCAATCCTATCTGAACTACTGCAGACTTTGAAAAGCAAACCTGAGAAGAGGCAAGTAAAGCCTGAAATGGAATTTTTCAAACCTTAAAAGAAAGCAAGCATCAATCCAGGTTATTGTAGCCAACAAAATTATACCTGAAAATTCAAAAAGTAAAATTTTTCACACCAAAACTTTGAAACTTTGCAACCACAATTTCAACACTGCAGAAGGTACAAGAAGGAATCTCAGAAGAGCAGCAGGCAAAAACAGGAAAGTAAACACTGAATAAAATAAATTTTAAAAAACAAAGAAATCAAAACTTTCTTAAAGTCAAATGACAATGGAAGCACATCATATCTGAAATGAATAAACCCTTCTCAGAAAAAGTCCAAATGACTAATAAAGACATGATAAAATGTTCAGCATCTTTAGCCATTACAGAAACACAAATCAAAACAACACTAAGGTTTCATCTAATGCTAATAAGAATGCCTTGTATTAAGGACTCAAAAGAAAACAAACAAATATTGGTGAGGTAGTAGCAAAAGAAAGGAACCCTTTTAAATTGGTGGTGGATCTATATGCCAGTACAACCACTATGGAAAACTGTATGGAGATTCCTCAAAAAAAACCTGAAAATGGATATCCCATTTGGCTCAGCTATACTTCTTCTGGGTATATCTTCCCCAAAGAGTTAAAGTCATCATACAGAGTGATACATGCATACCCATGTTTACAACACCACAATTTATAATCACCAAATCTTGGAAGAAGCTGGTATGTTCATCAACAGATGAGTGGATAAAGATGTAGTGTATATATACACAATGGAGCACTACTTGCCATAAAGACAAATTTGAGTCATGTGTAGGAAAATGGAGGCACCCTGAGACCATCATGCTCAGCAAAATCCAATCAGACATAGAAGGTTAAATATTGTTATGGTTTCTCTATTGTGAGAAAATCAAACCATAAAAAATAGCAAGAGATGGAAGAAAGTCAGAAGATAGATGCTGTGGACAGACAGGGAACAAGGGGGGTGGAAGGGTGATAGTGTGGAAGGGAGGCTGTGATCTGTAAACAATAGAAAAAGAAAAAAAGAAAAATGTAACCTAGTACACAATACAGTAACAAGAGTGAAGGATTGAGGACTTGGTGGCACTTGCCTAAATTCAATAACGAATGTGATGGATGTGGCAGGACATAAAAGTTGCCAATGAAGAAGCTGATGCTACATTTATTTCTTACAGCATGACAGACTGTAAGATAAATGAGACGGCGTACAATTTTACAGATGAAGATACTAATGTACAGAGAAAGTGAGTAAAATGATCAAAGACAAAAAAGAATAAAACTGAGATATAAATAAAGATAATAAATGACAATGTAAGCTGGTGTGATACTTTCAGTTTACTGTTTCCTCCAAAAGGCTGGGTAGGTAGAATGGCTCGGAAGGAGCACAATTATGGGAGGGCTTTGGGAGAAGAAGAGTAGACAGGACAAAAACACAAATTCAGTGTTGCAGAGTTATATGATGAATCCAGATATAGGCAATCCAGATAAGAAAATGACACAAAATAATTAGATAAACTAGAGATCAGGACTAGCACTTAAATTAGCACAGTGAATTACTTTGCTTGGTTTACTTGGCTTTTCTAAATCAAAGAATCAAATGTTTTGTGTATTCTTTTACTCAATATTCTCCTACCTGAGCAGGCAAATTGAGACTGACATCGATTTAAGTATTAAAAGTGGGGTGAGGCATAGCTAAGCAGTTAGAGTAGCTGCCTACGAAGTACATGACCTTGGGTTCAATTTCTCATACCACATAAGCTGGATGAGGTAGCACACACCTGTAATCTCAGCACTCAAGAGGCTGAAGCAAGATAACTGCTGGGAGCTGAAGTCAATGTGGGCTAAGTATGTAGCCCAGTCAGCTGGACTATGACCAGCCTGGACTAAAGGATGACCCTGACTTAAAAAAAAAAAATTAAAAGAAAAGAAAAAGAGCAAGAAAAAAAGGATTAAAACTCCTAGCCCTACCTCTAAGTTCTATAAATTCAGAGCTGCTTTTAAGGAAAGAAAAAGAATGGTGGAGAAAGACCTGGCTAACAGAAGTACTTGACTCCAGAAGCCTTGTGGCTTTACATCTATCACTATCTCAAGATCCCCAAAAGTAGGCTTTGGGCTAGAAGAGTGATTTCCTCTCCAGGACCCATAAATAAGATTTAGCTGTCTAAGACTGTCTTAAAATCACATGTAAAATTTTGTGCCTAACTATATTTTTTTGAGAAGAATATCCACAGCTGTCATACCTAAAAAGATTTTTAAAATTTTATATTAGATGAACTCTTGTTGAGGTTCTTTCCAATTCTGAGTCTACAAAATCTAAGATGTGACATTCATTTTATTTTGAGACAAGGCCTAGCTCTGTAGTCCAGAACAATCCTAAACTCACTATGTAGTCCAGGCTGGCCTGGAACTCACAGCAACTCCCACCCTCAGCCTCTCCAGTGCTGGGATTACACACATGCACCAACATGCCCAGTTTATGTGGTGCTAGGTAACTCAGGGCCTTGTGCTTGCACTCTACTACTATGCTACTCCTCTAGTCCTAAGATGTTAAATTTAAAATAGAAATATTTATTAAATTTCAAGTTTCTTAAAGCAGGTAATTTGCACATTATGATAGCCACTACTGCTTTATTCTCTGCTGCTCAAAGTCACAAGCAGGTATGTTTCTCAGGTAGATTACCTATCACATTCGCTTGAAGGATATTTACAGTTAGAACTATGGTATCTCCTATGAGCAACACCAAATGACATATTTTCACATGCTACTGTATAATTTTGATTTCTTCTTCCTGAGAGTTTTCTCAGCTTCATGCACTATACCCCAGATACGTGCCAAGGGAACAAAGGAGGAGAAAGAAAAATGAACATGATGTCAAAGTGAACAGCTTGGCCATGCACCGACCTAAGCAAATCACTTTTTTGCCGTATTTATAGAGAGGATCAACCACCGTAGATTTCACTGACAAAGACTGTGAACTCTGCCCATGTGAAGGCAGAGGAAGGTATATGTGAATTAGGAGCAAAACCCTCCTTGCCTGCCATATTTCAGTGTGTCTGCCACCAGTATAGGGGCAGACACCCACCTTGCAAGGTTGTTGTTAAAAAGCCTCATTTTTCTGTCCTCCATGCATGTGTGTCTGTTCTTTTTGGGGATAGGTGAATTTTTCACCATTATTTACCACAATCTGGGGGATGGTCTGAGACTACACACCTGCTAAAAGAGGATACCACAATGAAGGGGGAGGCACCATCCATGGATTTTTAGGCAGCCTGCTCTACTCCGAAGCTCCAACTTTTCACAGAGCTGTGAAAATTCTAGACTGTCTCATTTGGAGACAATAAAGATGACAGTGAAGAAAATTAAAAGACAGCACCAGACCTGGTAACTTTGTACACAAGGCAAAGTAAGACAGACTGGTTCTCTTAGTACTGTCTTGGGCGTCAGAGATTCTTAATAACTTAAGGTGAGGGACTAGGAAAATAAAAGTTTGCAAGAGAACTCCAACATGGCAATTGAGCACTTTGGTAGGCTCAGAATCAAGATCACCAATTTGCTTGAAAGAAAAAATAAAAATTTTAGGCCTAGAGTATGAAGAAAAGGTGGAAATAAAAAGATTTTTCTCTCTGACCATTGATTGGGTGATCCACTGGGGGAAAAGGTAAGGGTTTGAGGGAATAGTTCTCACATTCAGCATGCACAAGAAATCTCCATTATGGAAAGCTGAGTACCTCTAGTGACGTGGTACAGGAAAAACCTCCATTACAGAAAGGTACATGCCTCAGGGGATTGGCTATATAAATGTACAGGAAAACTCAGACACAAGGAAGCAAGGACAAGGTGACCCTGCTCCTGGCTGAGCTGGCCCTTTGAGTCTGGGCCAGATGACGGCCCTGAGACCAAGATGGACAAATTGAGTGCATGGAGCACGGCCCTTGGTATATATGGTAGCTCCACAGAGTTCAGTGTGCCTCCAGCCAACTGTCTAAAAGGCAGTCTGACAGGCTCCAGCAGCATTAGCGTGGACTAAGCTTTCATTCTTTTGGCCCAAATGTGACACTGATGGAAAGAAAGTAAAAGAAAGAAAGAAAGAAAGAAAGAAAGAAAGAAAGAAAGAAAACAAAGGCAGTCAGCCAGCCAGGCTGGCCAGCCTCCAGTTTGTGGTGGGGTATGTCAAGCCATGGTTTTATTTTGTTTTGCTTCTAGGATCTTTAAAGGTATTGCTTACGACCATTATTTTTGTGCACAAACTAGAAGTCGTAGGCAATGAGGTAAAAGCTAATAAATGGCAGTGTACTTTAACTGGAATCTAAATACGTTTGAAAATATCCAAAATTTGGCTAATACATCTTATGTGTTTTGTTTTGCTTGTTTGCCTGTTAATCTGCTTTTACCGTAAATTTAAAAAGGGGGGAACAACAGCAACAAAAGAAACCAAAGACAAGCTTCTCAGAAAAACAGCAAATAGAGTTTTCTATTTCTTCCACTTTATTTTCCTTAAGGCTAAAGGAACTTCTTTGCCCAGACACTTCCTCTTGAGCTCACAGTGCATCCTTTTCAGGCTGGTGACCTAGTACTAATGGAGACCTGGAAAGAGAATAAATTCCAACCAAACTGGGAAGGGCCCCACTAGGTGCTTCTGACAAACTGAGGGAGCTGTATGGACAACAGAAAACAGCTGGGATCATTACACTCCAGTCAAAAGCATCCAGCTCCCTAGCAACAAAAAGCGATGGTTGGTAACCCCACATTCTGATGGCATACAATTGACACAAAGAAGATCATAATACTATTTATGGACCTTATAAGAGGTATCAATTGCATTCTTACCATAAATGGTACAAAGATTACCTCCATGGTTCTATTAACTCTTCAGTTTGATGCCTGTCCAGTTCTCCCTTAAAGAGATTTAACAAATCAACAAAAGTTACAAAGGGCTGATAGAGTAATTATGAAGGACATGGAGGATTTATAAAAGGTCACAGAGATAACAGCTGGCTATGGGGAAATGAATGCCTAGGTGGAATGGAACAAATATTCTGTTCAACCCATAATAAGAGCAACTGTTACACAGGCAGGACAGAATGATCAGAGGTTCAAATGGTTCTATTTCCTTTGGATGGACCTCAGACACTATAAGCATAGAATGCATGAGACTGCTCTTTCAGGATGGCACAGCCTGGGGCAGTAAAACCTGCCAGACCCTGTCACTGCTGTTCCCAGCTATCAAGGGAATAAGAAGAACCCCCAAAAGTCATCATACCACCACTCCCTAACAGTAACTATAACTCATGCCTTTCCAGGTGAGATGGAAAGTTATAGTTAATGGGAAACGTGCTGATGTCCTCTAAGGACATTAACCACCTTTGAAGGATTAAACAACCAGTCTGTGCTGACTTAGCCCAAGCATATACCTGGTGGTATTGTAGTGGGTCATTGCTTGAGATCCTCTGGCCTGACTGAAGTGGAACCTGTACTTTGGTTCAAGTGGTTATCCAACAGACATTCATGTACCAACCCTCTGAGACTTTTAGAGTCTCAACTCCATCTTGGGCTAAGAGAAAGTTCATAACTCTGGTGGATCTTTCAATCCCTTCTCAATAGAGTCAATGCCAGAAGTCAAAGGGCCACAGGACTTAAATCAATGCTGCAGTTCACAGTTAACAAAAATGTAGACTGGATAAATTATATCTATCATAACCAACAAAAATTTGTTAATTACATGAGGGAAGCCATCAATGGCATACGTGAGCAGCTGGATACACCAATAGGATAACATAGAAAAGCAGGTTAGCTTTAGACATGACATTAACCAAAAAAAGTGGAAATGTGTGGTATGGTGGGATAAAATTCTTTCCCAACACCACAGCCCCTAATGGACCCATTATCAAAACCTTACAGTGATTAATTAATCTGATTAATGAATCAATGCAAATCCAGGTATTGAGGGTTCATTCCACAGCTGGTAAATGGAAGGAAGTAATGATTTTTGCCTTAACCTCCCTCATTACAGTGATTAAGTTGTTGTTGGACCTGGGTTGCTGCATTGTTTCTTGTGTCCTGGGCCTAATCCAACAATTTATGGGGGTGACCTTAAGAAAACAAATACCCATATCATGTCAACAGAATAACCTAACTCTGACTAAACTAGTCCTATCCTGATGAGCAGAGTTACTATCTGCTAACAAAACCTGAGAGACAACTGGCTTTTAAGAGCAATAAAGGAAAATGGGCCAGATAGTTTAAAAAAAAAAAGGAGGAAGAGGATTGTCAGCGACACTAAATGACACATTTTCATATGCTGCTGTATAATGGTGATTTCTTCTCCTTGAGAGTTTTCTCAGTTTCATGCACTCTACCCCAGACATGTGCCAAGGAAATAAAAGATGAAAAAGAAACATGAACACAATGTCAAAGTGACCAGTGTGACCCTGAACCAACATGACTTAAAGCAAATCACCTTTTTGCCTTATTTGTATAGGGGATCAACCCCCTTAGATTTCATTGAGAAAGACTGTGAGCCCCACTCAAGTGAAGACAGAGGAAATAACCTATGAATTAGGGACACACCCTTACCTTCCATATTTTGGTGTGCCTGCCATCAGTCTGGGGTAGACAGCCATCTTGAAAGGTTATTAAAAAGCCTCATTTCCTGTACTGTATGCCTTCATGTCCTTCCTCTGTTTGGACAGGTAAACTCCCATCACCATTTACATCATCAAGTTACTAAATCTGGCTGGAAAATTGAAGGACTTACAAAACTAATCAGGAAGCTGTCACAGTTTCTGAAGTAGAAATGCCTGGGAATTGAATGGTGTCTAAAAGTTGGAACATTCAAGCAGGACATATATAGCACATGCCTAGAATCCCAGCACTCTGCAAGAAGGAAGCAGAAGGATTGCGGGTTTGAGCCTAGCCTGGACAACTTAGCAATTTAAGGAGGCCCTGTCTCAAATTTTATTTATTTATTTATGAGACAGGGTCTCATGCTGTAGCCCAGGCTGGTCCTGAAATCATTATGGAGCCCAGGCTAGCCTTGGACTCATGCCAATCCTCCTGTCTCAGCCTCCATGAACTCAGGAACTTTGCACTCTTTAAGCAAGTGCTTTAACCACTGATCCATTCCTCCAGCCATCTCAAAATTAAAAAACAAAATTATCGAGCTGGGGACGTAGCTCAGTGTAAAGTCCCTGAGTCCAATCTCCAGTATCACCAAAGAAACAAACAAAACTTCCATTATTTTAACTGAAGCTGAAATACCCAAGAAACACAAAGGAACAGGTTCCTTTTTCTAAGCATCTTGATGTAAACTGTGTGACAACAGCTTTTAGATTCACCTGGGAGAAAACAATGTATGTCAACAGTATGCCTGCCTCGTAAAAACTTGAAGCCAACAGCAAACTGAAGCCTTTTCCTGATTGGAAATATTTTGCTGCAGTACTAAGTAAACTCTTCTGGGACTTTATTCATTAACAACTCAGTAAATTCCCAATCACATGAACAATTCATTTATCAACCTAATCCAAAACCTGTTCCCCAAAGCAAAATGAATATAATGTAATTGCTATCTAATCAGATAAACCCAATCTTTTAATCTTGGAAAATTTTCCCTAAGCAAGACTAAAGGGAATCTTAATCTTCAGTCAGATTCATAACTACTTTTTTCTCAGTGCCATATTCTGGCTCAATCACAATTCATTTCTCTTATATTTCTCTATGGATAACAGATGAGTGTTATTTTTTCAAAGGACAGTGATCAACACAGGCTTTGTGCCTGCCAACAGTGCTGATTAGTGGTGCTTTTGCATGTATATACAGGACTCACTGGATTTTTTTTTTAGTATAAAACACAAATGCTTACTCTAGTAAATTAGAATGGTGAAGAAGATAAAACATCAATCTAACAATCATCTAACCACCACTGACTAGCGAATACAGATTTGTACTGAGGGAAAAAGGAGGCTACTACTATAAAGAAGGCAAAATCAGAACAACAGACAGAAATCAAACAATGTTCCATGAGAAAGATAAGATACATTTGAGATGAGCCTTAAAGGGAGTTTCCCCTTGGGTTGTATACTGCTGTGTAGGCAGAGAAGAAGGAAGTTGTGTTCAGCACACAGGGAGAAGAGTGGTTGGAAAGCCGCACTCCATGAAGAAGAACAGGGCTTGATTTCTGAGAAAGTGAGAAGCCTATGGCAACCATTCTTATGATTCATTGGTACATCCTAATATATGATAACTACAAGGTTTTTCAAAACTTTCAACATTGGTTGAGTAATGTTTTCTCATAGTCCAAATACATTAGAGTGTGGTGGATTTTCCTTTTTGTTTTTTTCTTTCTTTTTTTGGTAGACAGGGTCTCTCTCTCTATAGTCTAGGCTGGCCTTGGACTCACCACAATCCTCCTGTTTCAGCCTCCCCAGCGCTGGAATTATAGGCCTGCACCACTCCCAGTTTATGTGGTGCTGGGGAATCAAACTCAGGTACTTTGCGCTTGACTTGGTGCTTGCCACACTTTGATCAGTGAGCCATTGATCCAGCACCCCCACACACACACCTTTTTTAAAACAAGGTCTTGCTCTATAGTCCAGGCTGGTCCAGAACTTATTATGTAGGTTCTGGTTTTACACTCACCATAATCCTCCTGCCTCACCCTCCCGAGTTCTGGATTATAGGTGTATGCTACCAGCTTGACTCTCAGTCTTGATCTTAAGGAGAAAGCTTTCAGGGGGCTGGAGGTAGAGCTCAGTGGGTAAAGCACTAACCTAGCATGCACAAGACCCTGAGTTCTATCCCCAGTACCACACAACCAGTGAATCAATCAATCAATAAATGGTTAAAAAAAAAGTTCTGCGAGGAGCATTACATGAATAGTGCACCAATTGTGATATGGTATCCTTTACAGTTTTTATTTATTTGCCCTCTCACATAATTTTGGAAAGCTGAGTATAATTACAAATTTATCAAAGCAGTAGCTACTAATGCCAAATGGAAGTGGGAAACAACACGAAAATAGAAAAAAATATTTCCAAGTATCTGACAGCATCAACATCCACACTAAGTAAATCTGGAATGGTTCTGTCAGGTCAACTACCGATGTTACTTCCATAATTTGAAAGAATTACTATTTTTTTAAACAAGGCATGTATGACTACAGAGTACAAAGTAACAGTCATGAAATTAACTTCTCATGCCTCTCACTCAGGTACCTATGAATACCACATTTCTTCCATACAGACCAGTGGTAAGTACACCATTTACTTGAATGCCTACACAAGAACAAACGAGGCAGAGCTTCTAGATTCTAGGCAGATTTTTGTCTGTGGAATCCAGTTCAAATTACTGGTGCTTCTAAAAGAACAGCTTTGATTTTCTCCATTAGCCTGGAAGGGCAATGCTATTAAGGACACTAACTACCAGGGCCATCAGGGCTTTGGCAATACCTCAGATGTGGGGTCTTCCGGCCAAGTGTCTGCACTTTCAAATTGTTGGAGCATTCACTGTCTCCCTAGGACTTGCAGCTCCCTGTAAATTTGGTGTAGCTGAACCAAGAAAGAAGGCACATATAGATTTCTACAGAAATTATGATTCCATGAAAATATTTAAGAGATGAAGAAGGCTGGTATCTTTCAGAGTACAAAGTGATTTTGGATGAAATAGATTTCCTTGGAATGAGTTCCATAGACATTTGACATTGACCTGTGTTTCTGAACTGTAAAACATAAATATGTGGGCTAAGGAGTACTTTATGATTGATAAATAAACACTGTGGATATTAAATAAACAACAGCTTCGATCTTGGGGAGATCCAACTAAATTAAGATAGCACACCATTACTGCATAAATATGAAAGATACACAACTCAAAAGAACCTAGACCAAATTAGAGAAAACAATTGATGTATTTAAAAATTAAATCTGCTGAGGTTTACAAACATTGGTAATATGCATAAAATCTTATAAAACGTTCAGAAGGTCTCCATATTTATTCTTGTTTAGACATTATTCTACAGTAGGTAGAAAAAAGATACCACTGATTAAACATCAATAATCACCTCTATTATCAAGCTATACTAAATGACAGAAATCAAACACATACTTTGGGAAATATTGATGAATCAATGCATAAATTAACATAGATGCAATATTTTACAAGAATTATCCATAATTTCCACGTTACATCTAGAGTGATAATTTGCTATCATAAATTTCACTGATTTTTGTAATCAAAGCACAAAGGATTAAATAACAGAAGAGTCCTTTGATAGCATTCCAGCTGAGTCTAACAAGTATCACTATACCACCTAGACAAATCGTAATGTCCGCATTCCACTTCAAATAGATAGAAAATAAAAATGGAAGACCTTTTGACTCCAACTGCTGCAAATCAGATTCCATAAAAAAAGATGGCAAAGACTTGTACCTCCAGCACTCTAAGAGGGTAAGACAGGAAGATACCAAGTTTAAGGCAATTTAGCAACTTAACAAGACCCCATCTCAAAATTAAAAATGGAACCTGGCCTGGTGGTGCAGACCTGTAATCCTAGCATTCTGGAAGACTGAGGCAAGGAGGACTTAAAATTTGAGGCCAATCTGAGCAATTTAGTAACTTAGGGAGGCCCTGTCTTGAAATAGAAAAATACAGACTTGGGGATAGAGCTCACTGTGAAGTCCCTTTACTAGATCTCCAGTGCATACATATACGCATATAAACATATATACATAAATGGACAAAGGCTGGGGATTTAGCTTAGTGTGGAGGCACTGGGCTCAGACCCTAATACTTCAAGAAAAAAACAAAATAAACTACAAGAAATCAATCACTATGGTACATCCTGTTGTAATCCCAGCACTATGAGGGGCTGAGGTAGGTAGGAGGAGGAATGTAACTTTGAGCCCAGCCTGGAAAATTGAGCAACCTGTCAAGACTCAGTCTCAAAAAAACAAAACAAAATAAAAATTTCCAGGGGCTGGAGGAATGGCTCAGCGGTTAGAGCGCTTGCTTGGCAAATGCTAAGTCAAGGGCTAAGTACCCGAGTTCAATTCCCCAGCATCACATAAGCTGGGCATGGTGGTGCACGCCTGTAATCCCAGCACTCAGGAGGCTGAGGCAGGAGGACTGTTGTGAGTCCAAGGCCAGCCTGGGCTCCATAGTGAGTTCAGGACCAGCCTGGACTACAGAGCAAGACTCTGTCTCAAAATAAATAAATAAATAAATAAATAAATAAATAAATAAATAAATAAATAAAACCACAATCAGAGACATAGCTGGAGAAGTGAACGAGACAAGACAATTACATTTCCTTTTAGAAGTACTGACCTAAAACACTTCATGTAGGCTGCAGGTGTAGCTCAATGGTTTAGAGCATACACCTGTGAGTTTGAGGCCAGTCTAGGATACATAATGAGTTTAGGACCATACATAATGAGTTCTGGCCTACAGAATAACCAAACATATGCCCTCGTGTTGGGTAGGGATGTAGTCTAGGAGTTAAAGTGCTTGCCTGGCAAGAGCAGAACCCCAAGATTTGATTCCAAAGCACTACAGAAGCTGGCCATGGTGGGGCATGCCTGTAATCTCAGCATTTGGGTAGCTGAGGCAGGAGGACTGCGGAGAGTGGAGGTCAGTGATGGTTATATAATGTGCTCAAGACCAGTCTGGACTACAGGGAAAGAGCCTATCTCTAGATGGATGATGGATGGACAGACAGACAATTATACAGATACATTTCATGTCAAAGGTTTAAATATATTTCTTCCCTGGTAGATTTCATCTCCAGCAGTGAGAACAGCCAACACTCCCAAGTATTAACAGCTGCACAGTCTATACCACTAGCTATGCAGCACAGACTCTAGAACAAAGTTGGGTTCTTCCACCCAAGAGATAAAAGCACCATCTAACAGAGACATGTACACAACTGTTCATAGCAGCTCAACTAACTAAAATGTTGAAGACAAAAATACCGATAAACAGATCAATTGCAGTATCTGTACACAATGGAATATTACTCATCTATAAAAATAGGTTTGAGGCTTTTGTGGGTAAGATGCAACCTGAGACCATTGTGCTCAGTGAAGTGAGTTAGACACAGAAGGTTAAATATCAAATGCTTTCCCTAATATGAGAAACCCAGACCACAGTCATTGCATAGAACCAAATGAGCAAAACAATGGGAACTAGTGGGGTGAGGGAGTGTGCAGAAGGGTCAAAAAAGGAGAGGAGAAGAATTAGAAATTTTGCTGCAATATGTACGTGCACAAAATACTTAAGTTCAATGTAAACATTATGCATCGCATATATACATATCAATTAAATAGGGCGGGGAACAAATTTGGGCTCTTCCAGATACTAGCTGCATGTCCTTGGACAAATCTCCTTATCAATAAACAAAAATGCTATTCACTTCACTAGGCATGGTGGCACACACAATTTCAGTTCTACGGAGGCTGAGGTAGGATGCTCTCATAAACAGAGCAAAATATGTAACCCACCTATGTTAGAAACGGCGCATAGCAATCTTCCTGTCCAAACAAAGGATGGACTTGGGAGGCATGGACGACAGGGTATGAGGCTTTAATTTCCTTTTGCAAAAGGGTGTCCTTCCCACGTGCAAGTGGAGAAAAGACCGGCAAGCCTGGTGGGGGGGGGGACCTTTTTCCTAACTCGCAAGGCCCTCCCCCCACCATTTCCCATTGGTGGGATTCACAGTCTTCCCGGGAAGGTCTAAAGCATTGGCTCAGGGCCACGTTCATCACAGCATCATTACTCAGTGCCAAGTTTATCACAAAGTCACACCCTAATCCCTCCTCCCTCCTTTCTGCCTCTGCCTGGTCACCTGGTCGGGTATGGTGCAAAAATGTAAAGATCCGCCATCTTGAACAATGTGCCACCGTTACTGCTAGGTGACGCTCACAATTCCCCCCTTTTCTTTTTTAACTATTTGGCACATTTTCATTTACTCTTCAGACTTAGTTGTCTCTCAAACCTCTTTAACATGGTAAGAGCTAGGTGACTCTCAAAACTTTTTAACATATCGTAACTCATTTTATCAGGATTAGGCTGCGACCGGTTAGTCAGAGTCAGGCTCCCCTTTCGG